>WOXC01010237.1:0-263503 GCA_011680675.1 Gymnobelideus leadbeateri
TCACGTGGACCTGGGCTCGGGTCGGCTCCTGTGCTCTGCGCTCTGTGCGCTGCCGGCTCCCAGACCACTGCGCTGGTCCTTCCTGCAGGGTGCTGGGCTGTCCTCAGCGGGAGGTTAGCTTCTCTGTGTCGTTCTGTGGGTGCTGGGGCTCCAGAAATTTTTCAGAGTCCTTTTTTACATAGTTTGTGGAGAATCTGGGGGCAGAGAGGCTTGGATGAGCTGTTTCTACTCCGCCATCTTGGCTCCGCCCCCTCCTCAACTACTTTTTAAAGTTGGTGTCAGTTTTCATGTTTTAAGTGTATTTCTTCTACACAGCATACAGCATTTTGCCATATTTTCCTTTCTAATACACTTTGCTATCCTCTTCTATGGCTGAGTTTATCCCATTCACATTGAATATAATAATTGTTAATTGTATTTTCCTCCATCCTATTCTCATTTTATAATCCCTCCACCTCATTACAAAAAAAGAGATAAGTG
Source organism: Gymnobelideus leadbeateri (assembly GCA_011680675.1). Taxonomy (NCBI): domain Eukaryota; kingdom Metazoa; phylum Chordata; class Mammalia; order Diprotodontia; family Petauridae; genus Gymnobelideus; species Gymnobelideus leadbeateri. The sequence goes on from WOXC01010237.1 coordinate 481, forward strand.
AGAGAGCAGGAATGCTCTCAGAACCGGGGGTCTATGTTGTATACTTTTCCTCACCTCTTTCTCTAACCTCTATTCTCTTTTCCTCTTTAAGACTGACCACATTTTCTTATCCCTTCTTTCCTTGTAATCCCTCCTTCAAGTTCCTTCTTTCAAGGTAAGACTGTTTTGCTTCTGACATCTCTCTTCCTGAATGTTCTGTCCTTCCTATTCTTCCTTTTCCCCCTTTCCCCATTCCCTCGTTTCCTTTTGTGTCAAACTCGGTATATGTTCAGTCCTCCTTTAACTGATTCAGGTATAAATGAGACTTAAGCGTTGCCCACTCCACCAATTTCTACCTTATTTGTGTAGTCTTCTACTTGTGTACCCCAATTATGTGAGATGTTCCTCTCTCCTTCCCCATTTCTACTCTACTGTACTGCTTTTTTTCTTTCTCTTTTCTTTCTTCTTTTAAAATCTGGAAAACATAAACATTTCTCAGGGCCTCTGTCTTGTTTAACTACTTGTATGAACCTAGATAGTATTAGGATCGATCACTTATATCAGCTCCCCCTGTTAGAACATAAATACTTCATTCCTGTTTGTTCCTTCTGATTTACCTTTTAATGTTTTTCTTGACTTATCTGTTTGTATTTCAAAGTTTCTGCTCAGTTTCTGGTCTTTTCTGACATAATACTAGAATTTCTGAGAGATTATAGTTAAAGTATTCTCTGCCAAGGCCTAGCTCCATGAAAATATGCCACCATTTCCTTCAGACCTGACCTAACTTGTCAGTAGTTTGTGGTTAAATACTGGGCTTAAGGAATTATAGGATTCCAGAGAGATTTATTAAATGTTCCAGATTCTTAAATTGCCTGGGAACAACTAGATTGTGGTCTTTAATAAGCTATTATCTTTTTAATTTAGTTTTTAATAGCTGATCTGAGAAAAAAATATTGAATTTAGGCCTAAGCAGCTCATTCCCCATTGTAGTTTAGGAAGATGAAAATTCCAAGAATATTTAGTTGTTAATATTTTCTCCTAACCGGTATTTCTGATTCAAAACTTTTTGCTTCAATTTATTCTATAATCTGTTACCATGTTAATCTTCCTTAAGGACTGTTACTGTTTTTTCCTGCTCAGGAACCTTCATTGACTCTTGCCTATCATTGAATCTAAACTCCTGTGTCTGTATTTTTTTGAACCCATATTTTTCTTTGTAATTAATTCCCAAACTTTTTAGATACTTACTGTATGCTAGGTTCTGGGGATTCAAAGACAAGAATGAAATAGAGTTTTTCTCATGTAAATAGCTTCAGTTCTTTTTTTTTTTTTTAAGCAGTTGGGGTTAAGTAACTTGCTCAAGGTTACAAGGCTAGTCATTATTTATGCATGGGTGCTCATTTTCTGAGGCCGGATCTGATCTCGGGTCATCCAAACTCCGAGGCCGGCGCTCTTACTCACTGCTCCACCTAGTCGCCCCTTTTAGGGCAATTGGGGTTAAGTAACTTGCCCAAGGTTACACGGCTAGGTTTTTGTTTGTGCGGAATAAGTGTCGGAGGCCGGCTCTGAACTCAGGTCCTTCTGATTCCAGGGCCGGCGCTCTATTCACTGCGCTACCTAGTCGCCCAAGAGCTTCAGTTCTATGATAGGTAACAACATGTGCATATATGAGTTGTGCTGAGCTTCACAACATCTCATGAGGTAGAAGTTCTATTTTATTGATTAAAAAAAAAAAAAACAGAACCTGAGGGAGGCTAAGTGATTTGCAAATACAATTGGAGCATTTTGAGTTTGAAGAGATCTTAATGATCATCTAATCTAGTGGAAAGAGATCTGGCTCTGGGCAAGAAGAAGGTACACAGCTAGGAAATATCAGAGGTACTATTCCAGTTTAGGCCTTTATGGATCCAAGTTTGACATTTGATTGGCTGTGCTACATAGCTGTCCCCAATCTGGATTTTTCTAAAAAGGTTTTTAACTCCACCCTTACTTCTTCTTCAGTTGCTTCCGACTTTCTGCAACTCCATTTGGGATTTTCTTGGTAGAGGTACTGGAGTGGTTTGCCATTTCCTTCTCCAGCTTATTTTACAGATGAGGACATTATAGCAAATGGGGTTAAGTGACTTTGCCCAGGGTTATACAGCTAGCGTCTAAGGCTGGATTTGAACTCTGGTCTTTCCTGACTCCAGTTCCAGTGCTTTATCCACTGCATCACCTAGCCTCTCTATCTTACTTAGCTATCACCCTTACTAACCAACATAATTTTCCTAGCCACGTATCCTTTGCTCTAGTTGGAGCGATCTTTTCTGCAAACATGCTGTTTTCTTGCCCAAGTCTGTGCTCTTATGTTCTCACCTGGCATGTACTTTCTTTTTTCTTAAAATGATCCAGATTATGTCTATGATTCTAAGCTCAGTTCATGTTCCACAGAGCAGTCCATGAGTCTGTAGTCTCTGTCTCTCCTGATTGTAACACACGAGAGTCTATATACTAAAATTTAGCATTTAATTATCTATCTGCTCTTTGATATTTCATGCTAGAATGAAGCTCAGCAACCCTGAGAGAGCGTGAACAAGGCAGCTGTTTACTTATAAAGGAAGAGGGAGAAGAGGGACAAGGAAGCACCTAATGTGTGCCAGGCCCTGTGCTGAGCACTTCACGTGTTATCTCATTTACTCAGAGGTAGAGGATATTCAGAGTCTTAGACACTTTAAGTTAATAAGGGCTAGGCTTCTTAGTGAAAGTGAAGAGGCTTTTTTTCAATAGGTACTGCCCAGAGAGAGGGACAGTAAAGTTCCTAGGGATCCCAGTCTAGGCACAGGGAGAAGGAGGGTGTGTTACAGTTCCATCCACAATTAACCCACGAAGAAGGGGCAATTTAGGGGGTACACTTCAAGAGGAGACTGGTGGGTTTGAGAAGAAATAGATTATGTCCTTAAAATCTTGAAGTTTGGGTAAAGAGATTGGGGTAGAGAGGAAGACTTTGATCTAGGTGCTAGACAGTAGGGAGAATGACTTGGAGATCTTCAGATCTACGAATATTCTCAGTTGCCTGTTATATATTTATATCTATAGCTACATGCCCATATGGTCATAGATAACTAGAGATAGAAATATCTAAACTGATATGGATATAGATAGACATAGATATAGATAAAGATAAAGATATATATAGCACAGGCCACTGAGAAGAGGCACAGCTCTGAAGATCTCCAAGTCATAGATGGCTCTATATCTAGCTCTGTATAGATCGCTTTGTGTCTCTCTGTCTTTGTCTCTATCTGTCTCTCTTTCTGTCTCTCTGTCTTTCTCTTTCCCTCCCCCTTCTCTCCTCTGACAACTGCTCAAGTGCCACCAACCTGCTGCAGGCCCTCATGCCTAGACTATATATAGCCTTCTGGCTGGTCTCCCTAAGTCCCTTCCTACTTTTGTTCATTCCCCACTCAGCTATAAAAATGATTTGTTTAAAATGCAGGTCTACACATTGTCACCCTCATATTTAGTAATCTCTAGTGGTCCCCTATTTGCCTCCACAATCAAAAATAAAAATCCTTTGTTGTACTTTTTATAACCTGGTCCCTTTCTACTTTTGCAAGCTTCTTATATAGCACTCCTGTCCACATAATCTGTGATCCAGTGATTCAACATCCTTGCTATTCCTTGAACAAGATACTCTGTTTTCATTGGCTGTTTCTCATGCCTGGAATTCTTCCCCTCTTCATCTCTGTTCTGTGGATTCCTTCAAGTACTAGCTAAATCTCATCTTCTATGAGAAGAATTTCCTGATCTTCTTTAGTGCTATTGCCCTTCTCTTTGTGATTTTTCTCCATTTCATCTTCTCTATGTTTGTACTGGATTGTAAGTTTCTTCATTGTAAGGACTGTTTTTTGCATTTCTTTGTATCTCCTAGGTGTTCACATTGTCTGGCACACAGTAGGTGCTTAATAAATGCTCTTTCACTTAAAAACTCTTGGGGACAGAGTTTGTCTTATGCTTATTCCCACAGTATGTAGCGGGGACTCAGTAAGTTATTTTGATAAGTTTATTTATTTTATTTTATATTTATTTTTTGCATTTTGGAGGGGCAATTGGGGTTATTTTTAAAAATCAGTAAATGAAGCATACTTTTAGACGTAGAACCATTTCTAGAGGCTGAAATATCTTACATTTGTGAAAAATGACTGAACATAACTTGAAACATTAATTTGTGTAATGTGAAAAGCCATATATAACATAAGAATACACTAAAAAAGTTGAGAGAATTATATAATAGCATTTTCATTTTTGCAAGTTCAGAAATATTGAATGTTCCTCAGCAGTTCATGTGGCTATGGACTTAAGAAACACAAAATTATTATTCTGTATTTCCTTATTTTTTCTTTTTCCCTTCCCACAACTCATCTCCAGCTTCTACCCATCATAGAGGAAATTCTAGACTAGGCCTGACTTAGGCTACTCTGTTGGTAAAAGTTTAGAAATGGAACAAAGATTCAGCTTTAGTTCCATTGAAGGCAGCTCTCCCTTTGTCCTGTGTTTGCTATGATGGTGGACTCTTGTCAGAAAAAGGTTTGTTGACTCCTGGGCTGTGTTGAGAAATCTGTCAGGCTGAAGAAGATTAACTATTCCTTCTCTGGGACTTTAACTTAGGTGATCAGCAAACTATGAGAAGAATTTGAACCTAATTTCCCATTACCAGTTAAGTATGGGGAATGATTACATTATCTTTATAGTGAAAAATGAAATAAATCCAAAATCTGATTAGTAATATTTGTTGCTCCTACCCCTGTAGAATATAGAAGAGATTTTTAATGAAATCATTTTTAAATAGATAAAAATTAACATGGAAATGAGAAGTTACAAAGGAAAATCTCCATAAGATGCTTTCCCTCACTGGGCCCAAACCAATCAGGCAATAAGCCACTTTCTTGGACAAAAAAAGGAATTTGTAGAGGTTTATTGATTCTTTTTAAGTTACCACAGATACCAAATGATACTGTGTTAATTTTATCCTAATTGGTTAAAATTGCTAATGAACACTGATAAAGTCATACTGTTTGGGAGGAAGTTATTGGACAAATCTGACCACATAAATACGTAAAGTAAACAAATTAGTCTGAATACTTTAGTATAAACCTGCCCATATGTGGAGAAATTTGAGTTAGTTGTTAGGTTTTTTTTTTAATCTATGAGATACCAAGAATTACTTATCTTCCAGTATTGATGTATATAAATAAAACTAAACATTAGAAGGAATATAATAGTTTTTCTAATATAAAATTACATAGTGTTCCTTATTGTTAGAAATAAGCAATTACAAAATTTATATTTAGCATAGAAACTAGTCCTGCAGCATTGTGAGTAATCATAAATTTGAAATGTGAAGGGTTTTTTGTTATGGGTGTGTATGTGTGTTCAATCTAATTTTGTATTCTTCCCACTTTCAATGACCAATTAGAATACTAATGAAACAATTTGTGGACCTCTTGTCATGTGCAAAGTAATATGTAAAGTACTGTGCAAAAACAAGTATGTGGAGGGGTGACGCAGTGAATGAGCACAGGGCTGGAATTAGGAGGACCTGTTCAAATCTGGCCTCAGGCACTTAAAACACACACACTCTCTCTCTATCCGGGTGACCTTGGGCAAGTCACTTAACCCCATTGCCCTCCAAAAAGCAACAAACAAAAAAACAAGCACGGGGTAGGAGGATCTCTGCCTTTAAGGATTTCATACATTCTTTTGGGGAAAAGATAATAGCTCCATATAATTAATGATATGTCAATAAACACTTACATCCTATAGATAAGAATTGTCATTGAGTTTAAGAGGAGAAAAGTGAGAACTTTAAAGAGTGCCAAGAAGCACTCAGCATTTAGTACACACTAGCCATGGAAAGTAACAGAGGGGATTGGGGTTTGAATCGGGACTTAAAGATTAGGTAGGTTTTGACTAGATGGAAAAGAATGGAGAAGATATTTGAGGCAGAGGAAAGAACATAGGAAAAAAGAACATAGGCAAAGTAAAAGTGTGTTTAGGGAATAAAGGGTATACAATTTTCCCTGGAGTTAAAAGAAATTTTTAAGTGTTAGAACTATATAGAACCTAGGTAATTTCTCCCCTACCCTCGTTTATTTTATTTATTTATTTATTTTTAAAGCAATTGGGGTTAAGTAACTTGCTCAAGGTTACACGGCTAGTCATTATTTATGTGTGGGTGCTCATTTTCTGAGGCCGGTTTCGATCTTGGGTCATCCCAACTCTGAGGCCAGCGCTCTTACTCACTGCGCCACCTAGCCGCCCCCACCCCCCTCGTTTATTTTTAAGATAAGAAAACTGAGAACAAGAGAGGTAATACAGGTAGTAAATATAGAGATTGGTTTAGCCCCTGACAAGTCCAGTGCTCTTTTCTATCATAGCTGGGTGTTGAGCACCATACTAAGGCCTTTTATAGGCAGAATGGAGACATTGAAGATTTTTGAGCAGGAGAAGTGACATGACCAAGAGAATGCTTTAATTTGATTATGGTGAATGGAGAAAGAAAAGAATAGCATTTGGGGGAACATCTTGGAAGCTGTTGCGATAATCCAGGCATAAAATGAAGGCTTCAGCTGTGATGGTGGCACAGTTAGTAGAGAAATTTTGCGTCCATATTTCTGATGATAAAGTGATGTGTGAAATTATTATTTCATTCTTTGAGTCTTTTTGAGAACCCTGGAATAAGGGAATTTTTTTTTCCATCTGAGTCCATGATTTTTAATGTTAAAAAAAAGAAGTCAAAAGGCCATGATGAGAACTATTTCTTTGTAAGTTAAATGTTCATTGTTTAGTTTTTATTATGACTCAGAAAAAACATGCATGTTTTTATATAGATAAAACTTATTTAGAATACTTCAATGTACTTGTTAATCAATTAGAAAGTATATTTTTCTATACTTTTAATATGTTAATAACTTTTTTTTTCCATAACAGGGATCTGAGAAACAATCTTATTAGTACTATAGATCCAGGTGCTTTCTGGGGGCTTTCCTCTCTAAAAAGATTGTAAGTATTTGATCTTATGACGTTAATTTGAACTTACATAAGTAGCTGTTTTACCACTTGGAATAAGCAGTCATATGAATGTTCCAATAAATATTAACAAAAGTAGCCAGTAAGAGTATTATTACTCTTTCAGTGATCTGTGGGTTGGGATTGTGTAACATGAACACTTGTGAAAGATTTTACATTTATTTATTTATCCTGCTTAAAGTTCACTGGTCTAGATGTAATATGGAATTTTATTGAGTACTAAACATTTGTGTGACTAGTATTATATTTATGCATATTAACAGTAATAGAGTCTAACACCATGTTAGGATTTTTTTTGGGGGATAGGTAGGAGAGTATTCACTTTATAGTGTTTGCTATCAACTAAAAAATTCCATTTCTTTTTCTAATGAATTGTTTCATAGTTAAATCTGTCTTCATTCTTTTATTTGTAGTCTTAGTTGCACACTTTTAGCATTCAGTATATATTAATGATTTCTCAATTATTTTGTAGTTCTTCCCAGTTGCTTAGGCTTGGTAAAAATAGCCAAAACAGCTTTGGTTACTATTTGTTTGTGATGACTTGAACATTACTGTTTTAATGTCTTTTCATAAGTTTAATATAGAATAGTTTTAATAACATAATGGTAGACATATTTTCTTATAATCATTTGATTACAACTATGAGAAGGTAAATTAGAAATAGTGTTGCTTAGTGGATAGAGTACTAGCTTGGAATTAGGAAGACTTTGGTTTAGATTTAGCCTTTGTCTCTAGCTGTGTAAGTTTGGGTAAGTCAGTCAGCTTTAGCCAACTCATGGGATTTATCTACCCAGAGGTAGATGATCATGTTGTCTTTCTGCTTTTGTTTCTCCACACTGAGGAAATCAGAGATCACAAATCACAGAGGTCACATAAGTCGTTATTTAAAAAAAATAACAGAATAGTCTAGTTAAAGTAATTATATTTAGACAGTATTAGAAGTAAATGACTGAAATGCCTTCAGATTACTTAGATAGGAGATAAAATCAGAAATTAATTCAGTTTTTTGCCACTGTGATCAAAACTGCAGTTTCTTTAAGCTGATAACACAGAGAAGAGGCCTAAAAGTCCTAATAGCATTTAATAACTTGGCCTCCTTTAACCTCTTTTCCATACTGGTCACATTTTTTCCATCACTCCTGATTGTCTGGGTTCTCTCTTGCCCTTCTCCAGTTAAATGCACATTTAGTGTAATGTCATGAGTCTTTTCATTGTATAAGACATGATTAAGAATTTAATCTAGAGGGGGAAAGTCTAGATCTCTCCATTCCAACTTCACGTGTGAAGTCAAATGAAAACTGGGGAGAAGGATAATGAAACAGTGTGAGGGTGGAAGAAGCTAGTTCTGCTGCAATATTGTTCAGGACATGGGTTAGTTGGTTCACATTCCAGTTCTGATGCATACTAGGTATGTGATTTTTGAGCAAGTTACTTGAGCTCTCAGAGTTTCCCTGATGGAGTTAAAGAGAATAGCAACACCTCTGGGTACCTCTGTACCCCCTGTAGTGCCCCTGTAGGGGGTGGTTTTGAGGAATATGCTTTACAGTCCTTAAACTGTACTTTCAGATATTCCTTCATCTCTTATTTATACAGATGACTAATGACACTTGGCCTCGTGTTGCCTTGCCTCTGACGGTGATGCCCACCCTCCTTTCTTCTACCTTTTTGGGTCTGATTTCTTTTAAGACTGCTGCTATGCCACCTTCAATGTGAAGATCCATTTCCTCAAATGGTGATCTCCCTCTCACCATTTATTCATTTTGTACTCATCATGGGCATACTTTTTATCTAAGAAAAGACAGCTTGGTGAAGTGGACAGAGAGCAGGCCTCACAGCCATGAGCACCTGCATTTCAAGACCTACGTCTTCTTTTTTTTGTTTGTTTGGTTTTTTGGAGGGCAGTTGGGGTTAAGTAACTTGCCCAAGGTCACATGGCTAGGTTTTTGTTTGTGTATGTTAAGTGTCTAAGGCTGGATCCAAACTCAGGTCCTTCTGACTTCAGGGCCGACACTCTACTCACTGCGCCATCTAGCCACCCCACAAGACCTACTTCTAATTAGCACCTGGCTACCTGACCTGGGTGAAGCACATAGCTTCACCCTGCTCTAGAGTCTTTTCTAAGACTATGAGCTTCAGAGAAGATTCTAACCTGCGTTGGTAAAGGAGGTTTCTTCTGTAGAGAATTCCTTATACCCATGAAATCACAGGTCTGATCTCTATCCTTGTCCTTCATATTTATATGTATGTATTTTAATATGAGATCCTTGGGTGGTCCAGGAGCGGAGGTGGGAGCAACTTTTACTTTTGTCTTTGTATCTATCCCCAGCACTTGACAAAGTGCACATGGAAAGTGTTTAATGAATGCTTGTTGACTGGCTGACCATACTGAAAAGAAAAGGTACTGTATGTCCATCTGTGCTTTTTTCTGTAGGAAAGTGAGCATTAGCCAGGAAACCTAATTGAACAATCTTATGTTTCAGACGTACATTGAGAAGAATAAATTTTTTTTATTTCTTTCTTAGGGATTTAACCAACAACAGAATAGGATGTTTGAATGCAAATATATTTAGAGGACTCACAAATCTTGTTAGATTGTAAGTATACCTTTTATTTCTGTAAAACTTTAAAACATAATGCAATGTTTTATTGATGAAATAGTTTTTATTAAACACCAACTATGCACTGCGGGTTACAGTGGAAGGTGATGTGGCTGTTGCCCTCCACAAGGTGTCAGTCTAGAATATGGACTCTTGAGGAGCAGAGACTATTTTAATTCACTTCTATATACTCAAGCAGTCTCCCTGATACAATGTAAGTCTTTCAAGAGGAGGTAGTCTTTTATACTTTGTCCTTTGTCTTTAGTACCTGACTCATAGTAGGTGCTTAATACTTATTCACAGATTTATTTTCATATTGTCTTCAGTTCTGCTTCTTTAATTCAGTGAGACAGTATACATGAAGGTGCTTTGTCAGCTGTAAAATACTATACATTGCAGCTCTTACCACTGTTTTTACTAGTACTAGTATACTTTTGAGTGGTGCAGTGGTCAGAATTCTGGTCCGGAGTCAAGAAGAACTGGATTCAGTTATGGACTCAGATCATTTAACCTCTGTCTGCTTCAGTTTCCTCATCTTTAAGATGAAGGAAATAACAACTACCTTCTATGTTTGTGAAGATGAAATGAAATAATATTATAATATATTTAGCATAATTCTTGGCATATAATAGGTACTTAAAAGCCTGCCCTCCTCCTTCCCTTCCTTCTTCTGTCCCTCCCATCCTTCTCTTCTTTCTGTCTTTCTCTCCTTTACTTCCATCAAATAAAACTGTTAGAATACTGAATTTGAGAACCTTCCTTTTTAAATTTAGGAATGGGTTGCTTCTCTGTATTCTACCAGTTGTTTAGAAAAATCATGATCTTTTCAGCATATCTATTTTAAAATAAAATTAATCATTTGGTATTATTTAGTTTATTGAACAAGTACATAACATAAAGATCCATTTTGTTCTTTTTATTTGTGAGATTGTACTTGTTTCTTATATATCAATTGGAAATTATCTCAGTAGAATCATTTTCTTTCTAAAGTATGTTTTCCACTTTAACTTTAGACTTTATGCCAGAAAAGTGTTTTCTTGAATACGTGACAATCGAATAGGAAATGAGTTTTAACATCTTTTTCATTTTACCTTTGAGTTGTTATAATACTCTGAACATTAATTTGTTAATGACTGAAACAGCGTGGTGTAGTGGGAAGAATACATGACTTGGAATTAGGAGACTATTTTGATTCTTCCATTATTTTTGGCTTTATCAGGAATCAGATATCTGGAACTCAGTTCCCTTATCTGCATAATGAGGGAGCTGGACCTCTAAGTCCATTTCTGCTTTAAGAGCTATGATCCTGTGATTCTTGAAACTCTAAAATCGCTTCCAAGAGGACTAAGAACAGAATTGCTATGGTTAACTGAAGATTGATAGGGGAAAAAAATAAACTCATTCAGCAGCCTAACAAAAATAAGCAAATATAGGGCCAAAAAGAGGGCCAAGATCATTCCTATCTCCTTTAGCTGCTAGTGTATCATATATTCATTACAAGTTTTCTGAAGTTAATGAATTGAATGACAGTGTAAGAAGGATTTTTCCCAACTATAATCTGAAATACGTAAGAGGAAATTAGTGAATAGTCTAATACATAACTTATTTAAAACCATAGTAAATAAATTATTTAAAGCAATCTCTTCCTGCAGAATTAGAGATGTTTTATAAAAATCACATGATATTAGAATTGGAGCTGGAAAGGGAACTTAAAAGTCATCTAGACTGGTCCCTTCTTTTTTTTGTTCAGTTATTTCAGTTGTTTTGGACTCTTTTGAACCCCATTTGGGGTTTTCTTGGCAGAGATCCTGGAGTGGTTTGCCATTTCTTCTCTAGCTCATTTTACATGTAAGGAACTGAGGCAAACAGGTTAAGTTATTTATCCAGGGTCACAGGGCTAGTAAGTGTTTGAAGCCAGATTTGAACTGTGGGAAAGGAGTCTTCCTGACACCAGATCTGGTACTCTATCTACTGTGCCACCTAGCTGCCACAGATAAGGTAACTGAGACCTTGAGAAATTAAGTATTTTTCCTGAGGTTGTATATGGGTAGTAAATTGAAAAGCCCAGATTAAAATTCAGGTCATTTGACTATAAATCCAATTTGCTTTACAAGTGTAAAGCGTTGCTTCTCATAACATGAAGATTATGTAATTTTCAGTTTTAGGGTAGTTTTGGGGAAATGAAGTTCTGTAAAAATGGTATGTAGTATTAAATAAACATTTTTTTTGAAATAAAATGAAATTTCTTTTTTTTTTTCTTGCAGAAATCTTTCAGGAAATTTGTTTTCTTCATTGGCACAAGGAACTTTTGATTACCTTGGTTCCTTAAGGTCTTTGTGAGTAAATTGTTTTATTTATTAAATTAAAAATTTAGCCTGTTCAGTAATTTTCAATCATGTCGGATTCTTTGTGATTTTATTTGAGAGTTTTTTTTTTTTTGTTTGTTTGTTTATTTGTTTTTTTGCTTTTTGAAGGGTGGGGAATGCAGGGCATTTGGGAAGGCAGAGCAATTGGGGTTAAGTGACTTGCCCAATGTCACATGGCTTTATTCACTGCGCCACCTAGCCACCTCAATTTGCAGTTTTCTTAGCAAAGATATTGGAATGGTTTGCCATTTCCTTCTCCAGCTCATTTTGCAGATAAGGAAACTGAGGCAAGCAGTTAAATGACTTGCCCAGGGTCTCACAACTAGTAAGTTGTCTGAGGCTGGATTCGAACTTGGGTCTTCTTGATCTAAGCCTGGTGCTGTATTCATTGCCCTGCTTAGCTGCCCTTTTATAAAGTTGACATTTTTCATGAGAAAAAAACTAAGTCATTTTCTAAACCCATTATAAAATATGCCTTTCCTGTCTATGGATGAAACAAACATTCATAACCTATAAATGATTCCAGGTAAATTTCAAGTTTTGAAAAAATATTCTTTTCCAGATATTATATAAGCCAACATATTTTTGATCATAACATTTAGTAATGCTCTTTTCTTTGACTCTTATAAATAAATGATTTTTATTTGGTTTTCTTTACTTCCCCAACAGTAAACTTTAATTCATATCCATTTATTTGAGTATGTTTTATGCTTTTGGATTTTAATTTTGTTTATACTAACTAAATACCCAACTCCTGGAGGTATTTTAGAATGCTTCTTTAATATAGCTTCTGCATCAGCTCTTGTTTGTACAGGTGCTATGCAGTTCTCTGGAACTGCAGCCTACAATGTAATTGAACCGATTTTTTTTTTCTTCCAAGTATAACTCCTTTAACTCAGAATGGACCAGGGTAACCTTTTTTTCTTGTACTTAAACAAGCCAAACACACATAAAAACCATAATTAATAGATCCTACTCCTGTAAAATCTGTATTACTTAAAATTGTATCAATTTTCTGTTAAAATTATTTTCCCAATCATTTATTTTCCAAGTTTCATCATGTATTTTATATCTTATTCTCAAAATGTAAATTTCCACACTAGAAGAGGAAAAAGTGTCATATGTGCTGGTTTCTCTTTTTAAGCATTTTTTCCATCAAACACATTTTTACTAAAAACAAACAAACAAACAAACTTTATTATGCATATGTAATATGTTGGTTATTCAAATATCTTCCTGTCACCATAGATGGAAGGAACATGTGTTGTAAGAAATCTTATTCTTGTAGTGAGTTTCAATAAGGAAATTCTGATGACTAGGCTTTTTAAAAAATTGCTATCAGTCATTATCTCTGCTGTTGTCACCATAGAGAAGTTATCTAGAATAAGAACATTCCTTGCAGGTCACTTTCTCCAGGCAGAGGGGGCCTTTGCTGAAAGCAAGCAAAGGCTAACCTAGTTTTGACAATGATAGAAGTTTTTTATCTAAAACGGAAAAAGTCCAAGTTTGGAAACAATGGCAACAAGATCATAAAGAAAGGTGATAGCTGGGAAAGAGATGAGAGTTCACTCTCATCCTGCATTTATTTTTATGCTCAGTTTTTGATTGTCCCTCTTTTTACCAAGTAATAGTTGGTGTGATTACTGGTTTTACTTTAGCTCCTGCCAATATGAAAGCTACTTACATTGTATGCATTGTTTCATAAAGTTAAGTCACCAAGTATTAATATTAGTAGCATATTTTTAATTGCCAAATTAGTGGCATCTACCATAAATTCTCTTGATGTTCAGAGATGATAAAGATCAGTTATCAGTCTCCAACAACCATTTATTAAGCATGTATTATGTGTCAAGTGCTATTCTAGGTGCTGGGCTATATAAATAGGAAGATTGGAACAATCTCTATGGCCAAAATAATTGAAAAAGTCTTTAAAGAGGCTCCACTAAGTGGACATCTGAAGGAAAAATAGGCAAGCCTTAGAAAGACCTCAGTGAGAGATAAAGAACAAATAATATTTTCATGTTAATAACAGTGCAATATAATCATTTTCAGTAATTGTGATTTATATCTTGCATATTTTAGAGAATTTCAAACTGAGTACCTTTTGTGTGATTGCAATATATTGTGGATGCATCGATGGGTTAAAGAGAGAAATATCACTGTACGTGAAACCAGATGTGCTTACCCTAAATCACTTCAGGCTCAGCCTGTTACCGGTGTTAAACAGGAGCTATTGACTTGTGGTAAGGGAGAAATAAAATAAACACTTTGCTTTCCATCAGATGTTAATTCTGCACATTTTGTTTAATTTTTTTTTTTTTTTTGGTATCCTGTTGCTTTGCATAAGTTTTTCTGGGAGTACTTAGAAACATCAAAATTCAGACTGTTATCAATTAAGGCACTTAAAACTAGAAATGCTACATTAATTTTTTTTTTTGACTAAAGGGAGTTTTTCACCCAAATTTTAATCTAGTTTCATCTTAACAGTTTCTTGTTTAGTGAAAGCTATTTAAAATTATAGTGTATTATCCAATGTTTTCTATCAGTTAGCAATAGTGACTAATGAATTAGTAATGTGATTTTAAAGTAAAACAATATGTAACTTTCAAATCAGCTAATTATTCAGTTTCTCTAGGTACTAATTAGAATGTAGCTGGTAGAACACTACTATAATTCAGTAGGGGAAACTTAAGGCTTACTTACAGGATACTTACTCTAGAGTCAACTCTAAAGGTGACAGCTTAGAATGGAACAAGTTTTTTCTTTTTCTTTTTTGGTCAGCACAGTTTTTTCCCCAGAATTTATCTATTTATTTTTAGTTTTCAACATTCATTTCCACAAGATTTTGAGTTCCAGATTTCCTCCCTGTTTCTCTCCTACCTCCCACCCCAAGATGGCATGCATAATGATTACCCTTTTCCCCTGTCTACCTTCCATTCTATCCTACCAATTCCCCTCCTCTCTTACCCTCTTCCCCCTTACTTTCCTGTAGGGCAAGATAGATTTTTATACCCCATTGCCTTCATATCTTATTTTTCAGTTGCATGTAAAAATAGTGTTTATCATTTGTTTTTAAAACTTTGATTTCCAGATTCTCTCCCTTCTTCCCTCCTCACTCAACCCCACTGAGAAGACAAGCAGTTCAATATAGGTTATATATGTGCAGTTATGTAAAACGTTTCCATGGTAGTCATATTGTGAAAGACCAACTATATTTCCCTCCATCCTATCCCGCCCCACCTTGATTCTGTTTTCTCCTTTGTCCCTGTCCCTTTCCCCCCCTATTTTCCTGTAGAGTAAGATACCCATTTGAATGTGGATGTTACTCTCTTCTTAAGCGAAATCCAGTGATAGTAAGTTTGAGTCATTCCCTTTCACCTCCCTGAACAAAAGTTTTTTTTTTGAAACCTACTCAGCTCTATTTTCATTTATCATATGAATTTAATTCAACAGTAGATTTACTGATACTGTCATTATGTTAGTGATCTGTTTTTATATTTGATTTTGTTTAGTATTTCTGTATCTTTTCAATTTAGGTTTGTAGCATCATTAGCTTATTACATTTTCTTCCCAAATGATTCTAGATCCTCCTCTTGAATTACCATCTTTCTACATGACTCCATCTCATCGTCAAGTGGTTTTTGAAGGGGACAGCCTTCCATTTCAATGTATGGCTTCTTATATTGATCAGGACATGCAGGTATTGTGGTACCAGGATGGAAGAATAGTTGAAACTAACGAATCTCAAGGTATCTTTGTTGAAAAGAACATGATTCACAACTGCTCACTGATTGCAAGGTAATTTTTTTTTTTTAAGGAAAACATTATTTCTGTAGACTATATTTTTGGTTTATATTATTTGAATTTCAACTTGAATTTTTAATCCTAGCTAGTTTAGAACTTTAAAATATGTATTTATTTATTTATTGTTTTGTTATTTGTCAATATCATGTTAAATAGTTATATCGTATCTCTTTCCTAAAAAGGAGCATTTTTCTAAATGCTTAGTATTTTTTTTAACTAGGTTAAATTTTCTAGGAATTGGTGTTTTTTAACTCCACATCCAATTTTTAAATCTCTTTATTGCCGCTAGATTTTTATTTCCTGCTTTTGGAACCTCTTGTCATTATAAGCATTCAGCCTTGAGGAACATATAAC
Source organism: Gymnobelideus leadbeateri (assembly GCA_011680675.1). NCBI lineage: Eukaryota > Metazoa > Chordata > Mammalia > Diprotodontia > Petauridae > Gymnobelideus > Gymnobelideus leadbeateri. Next base: position 16,649 of record WOXC01010237.1, read on the forward strand.
TTCTTAATCTCAAAATGGATTAGGAAATGGGAGACTTAGAAACAGAAGGTATTTTTCTGCCTAAGAATTGTCCTGTCTTCTCCCGTTCTAATTGTAATATTTTTTTAAAAAAGTATATCGTGGTTAATTCTTCAGAGTACTCTGTGAAGTTTTCTATAAGAATTCAACAGATAAAGTAAATTACACTTATATAGGCACATAGTATTATTGCATATATATATATATATATATATATATATATATATATATATATATATGTATACATGCATGCTTAGCTATTCAAATCTTGATATAGTTCCACCATTATTTTGTCACCCTCTTCACTTTATATTACCTTGAATGTATTAATGCTACATATTGTACCCTAAAGTATACTCTAAAGGGATGATAATTATATCAGTATTCAAGTGATTCATATTATAGAGAATAGACATAAATAAGGTGAATGTCAGGTTCCAGGGGCCTTAGGCTTACATTCATTTTTCATCCAGAATACATAAATCATAGATATAACACTGTCTGTTAAACTTAACTTTGTACTGTCTTGATAGAAATCAGATTAATAAATAAATCTTCTAGAATAGTTGCAACCTTTGGTTTTGGTAGCTTGTGTTGTATGTGTGTGTGTGTGTGTGTGTATGTGTGTGTGTGTTTCATTTTTTCCTTTTTTGTTGGGTGGGGAGGAATAGCATTTCCTTTTTTCCAATTATGTGTAAAGATAGTTTTAAAAATCTATTTTTTATAAAATTTTGAGTTTTAAATTTTTATCCCTTCCATTTACCCCTCCCCAAGACAACAAGCAATGAGGTAAACATATTTCCAAATTAACCATGTTGTGAAAGAAGAAAGAGAGCAAAATGGAAAAGCCATAAGGAAAAAAAATGAACAAGTGTTCAGCCATTCTGCAGTTGATGAACATCCTTTCAATTTCCAATGCTTTGCCACAACTAAAAGAGCTGCTATAAATATTTTTGTACATGTGAAACCTTTTTTTATGATTCTTTTTGGGATACAGATGTAGTAGTGGTATCTCTAGATCAAAGAATATTCAGTTTGATAGCCCTTTGGACATAGTTCCAAATTGCTCTCCAGAATGGTTGGCTCAGTTCACAACCCCACCAACAATGCATTAGTCTCCCAATTTTCCCTATGTCTTCTCCAACATCTGTCATTTTCCTTTTCTATCATATTAGCCAGTCTCACAGGAATGAAGCGGTGGCTCAGAGTTGTGTTACTTTGCATTTCTCTAATCAGTAGTGATTTAGAACATATTTTTATATGACTATAGATAACTTTCATTTCTTTCTCTGAAAACTGCCTGTTCATATCCTTTGACCATTTATTAGTTGGGGAATGAATTATATTATAAATTTGACTCAGTTCTCTATATATTTGAGAAATGAAGCCTTTATTAGAAAGATTTGCTTCAAAAAATGTTTCCCAGTTTCTGCTTTCCTCCTAATCTTGGTTGCATTGCTTTTGTTTGTTCAACAACTTTTTAATTCAGTGTAATCAAAATTACCCATTTTGTACTTCATAATGATGTTTTCTGTCTCTTGTTCGGTCATAAATTCTTTCTTTTTCTGTAGATCTGACAGGTAAACTATTTTTTCGTCTCCTAATTTGCTGATGGTCTCACCCTTTATGTACCCATTTTGACCTTGTTTTGGTATGCAGTGTAAGATTTTGGTCTCTACCTAGTTTTTGCCATACTCTTTTCCAGTTTTCTTAGTGTTTTTTTTTTTTTTTTGTCAGATAATGAGTTTTTGTTCTAAAAACTTGGATCTTTGGGTTTATCAAACAGTAGATTACTATAGTCTACTGTCTTGTATACCTAACATATTCCACTGACATACCACTCTACTTCTTAGCCAGTACCATGTAGTTTTGATGATTGCTGCTTTATAATGTAGTTTAAGATCTGCTATGGCCAAGTCACCTTCTTTTGCATTTTTTTCATTAATTCTCTTGATATTCTGGACCTTTTGTTCTTTCAGATGAATTTTCTTATTTATTTTTAGTCCTATAAAATAATTTTTGGTGGTTTGGTGTGGCACTGAATAAGTAAATTACTTTAGGTGGAATTGTCATTTTTATTATATTAACTCGACCTACTGTAGTGCCAATGGAATATTCACAGAGCACACGATCACTATAAATATATCTCCATGGTGCTCAATTGCAAAATATAGCAAACTCTGCACTTAGAAGACAGAAGCAAAACATTCATTCAGACACCAGAAAACCAAATCCCAAAACTAGTAAACAGATTCCATCCTAGAAACAAAGAAGTTAATAAGCCATAACAGCACAGAGAGCCATAGCATCCTTTAGCCTTCCCACAAACCAATATTTACTGGCCTATCTGTCACCCCCAGAAACAAACTCTCCTCCCAACCATATAGCAGGTTCCGACTCCCAGTTTCCTGTGGGCTCTGCTCCACCTTTCAGAAAACTACGCACGCCACAGACTCCATGTGATTACATTCAGCCTATTAGGGGGCAGAGTATATTTTCAAAGCAGGAAAAGTTTCAGCCTGTTAGGGGGCAGAGTATAGGGGGAAGGTCTTCAGGTTCCCTTAGGCTTATTAAGGGGCAGGGAAGATCTTCAAATTCCCATTACCATTATACCCACCCATGAGCAAATGATAATTTTTCCAGTTATTTAGATCTGACTTTATTTGTATGAAAGGTGTTTTCTAATTGTGTTCCTTTAGTTCCTAGGACATTCATTTCATTGACTCTAGCAATGAGTAATAGGCAGCAATAGATAACAATTATTACTTTATTTCTGGGCACAACATATTCAGTTATCTTTAACCTGAATTTCAAGTCTTTCATCTCCTTCAATGTGATGTACATAAGGAATGCTAGATATCCAAAAAAGATAAAGTTTATTTTATGTCTTAATGAACTGAAGTCTGGAGAATTACATTTTTAGGTAAAAACATATACCAGACCTTATATAGTTAGTTGATATCAGTTTATAGAATAATGTTTAAGGCAAGCAGAGATTAATTAGGCTGTCATCCACTTGGTAAATATCTGTAGTTCAGGACCTTGGATAATTCCACAGGTTCAGAGTTGCTTTGCTAGATTTATTTAATTTTTAGTAATCAATCAGCAAACATTGTTAAGTGCTTACCGTGTGCTAGGCACTGTGCCAAGTCCGGGGTTGCTAAAAGAGGGAGAAGACCCTGCTTGCCACAATACATGAGGTAATGAAGGCCTACACTAGAGTGGTGGCAGAATAAAGGTGTGTATTTGAGAGATGTTGTAAAATTAAGTCTGCAGCTTGTAAGCTTGTATATGGGGGTGTGTGTGTGTGTGTGTGTGTGTGTGTGTGAGAGAGAGAGAGAGGGAGAGGGAGAGGGGGAGGGAGGGAGGGAGGGAGAGAGAGAGAGAGAGAGAGAGAGAGAGAATGAGGAATTTAGGATGACTCCTAGGTTGTGAGCCTGAGGGACTAGGAGGATGATTTTGTACTCTATTGTAATAGGGAAGGTAGGAAGTGGGGAGGATTTGGGGAATAGTTTTGATGTTCTGTTTTGGATATAATGAGTTTAGATATCTACTGGACATCCATTTTGAAATGTCTGACAGTCAGTTGGAGATGTGAGATTGAATGTCAGTGGGTATATTGGGACAAGAAAGAATCATTAATGGTAATTAAATCTGTGGGAGCTGATAGGATCCTTAAATGAAGAAGTATAGAAGAAGAAGAGAAGAGTGCCCAGAACAGAACCTTGAGGGACACTTGTTGTTAGAGGACATGATTGAGAGGAAGATCTAGAGAAGGTAGAAGGAAAATCAGGAGAGAGTGGTGTCCTTAAAACCCAGAGAGAACAGAGCATCAGGGAGGAGTGAGTAATCAGAAATGTCAAAGACTTCAGAGAGATTGAGAATAAGAAAAGGTCATTGGATTTGGCAACTAAGAGATAATTAGTAATTTTGGAGAAAACAGTTTTGGTGGAATAATAAGGTTGGAAGCCAGATTGTAAGATCATAAAAAGAGAAAGAGAGGAGAGAAAGTGGAGGCATCTGTTATAGATGGCTTTTTTGAGGAGTATACAAAGAGCAGAAAAGGTATAGGATGGTAGTGGAGTTGAAAGGATTAAATGAGAGTTTTCACAGTAGAAGAGACAGAGGGATGTTTGTAGGCAGTAGGGAATGAACTGGTAGAGGGAGAAATTGAAAATAAGTGAAAGAGTGAGTATGACAGAGGGGACAATCAGTTGGAGGAGATAGGAGATGAGATCATTTGATCAAGTTGAGAGCTTATCCTTGATAAAGGAGTAAGGCTACTTGGTCATGAGAAATGGATGGAGAAGAACAGATGGGGAAGATGAGTGTTGCAGAAATACTTGAAGAAATGGATGGAGAAGAACAGATGGGGGAGATGAGTTTCAGAAATACTTGAGTGATAGGAGATGAGGAAGAGGAATGAAAAGGGAGTTCACAGCAAATGGTTCAGTTTTTTCCATAAAATACAAGGCAAGTTTCTCAAATGAACGAGTGAGGGGGAGGGGAGCCATATGAAGTTTGAGGTGAAATGAAAAGAGTTGGAAGAGTTGCTGTGGAGAGTGGAATAGTGAGTTGATATGGCAGATAGTACTGTCTGCTAGCACTGAGGGTCCATTTGAGATTGTGTAGCATAAACTGGTAGTGGATCTAATCAGAATGGTTGCATGATTTTTTTCCTCTATTCAGTAGTACCTATGTAGGCGTGAAGGCAGCAAATGGTGGAAGTGATCCCAAGTTGAAGCTTAGCAGCCCAGTTAGTAAAATAAGAGGGCTAGGGCTTCAAGAAAGGAAAATAGTGAAGAGTTGAGTTGGTTCACCACGGGATCAAAGATGAGGAGAAAGTGGCTAATACAGGAGAGATGACCTGGGAGAAAATTGAGGAATCAAAGGGTTGGAGGTCAACAAAGCAAATGAAGAATAGGATAATGTAAAGGAAGGCAGAGGACGGGGTGAAGAGCCAATAGATTATGGTTAGATAAGGGATTTTTTGAACAGAGAGGTGGAACATTTGTGGATGATGGCAAGAACAAGGTAATGACCATCTTTGTGTGTGACAAGAACTTTCTGGTTGATAACGTTTTTAACACACTAGTAAAATTCTTTTGGATTTTGTCAATCATGCTTAATTGCCCCCACCATCTTTGATATCTCTGTATCAGTACTTAGTGTAAGTGTACATGCTCTACAGAAGTGTACATGTCCTCAGAAAGGAGGCTGTCCAGATGGAACCTCAGACTTTTTTTTTTGGTTTGGTAGTTTGACCTTTTAGTATTTACTTTCTCCTAATTCAGAGTTCTGCTAATATTTTAGAGGCTATTTCTTCCAGGATACTTTGTCTGCAGTTAGGTTAAGTTGCTACCAAATAAATACTGTTTCTTTGCCTAGAGCTTCATAGTTAGAACATTTATAGTAGTTGATAGAGGAACCGGCATAGTTTTCCATTTAGTTGTGCTTTTTTCCTTAAAAATTAGAACTCTGAGAGGATGTTGAAAAATCAGGACACCAACTCTTGGTGTGATTGTGAACTGATCTAGCCATTTTGAAGAGCAGTTTGGAATTATGCTCAAAGAGGTATAAAACTTTTGACTCAGCAGTGCCAGTATTAGATCTGTTTCCTAAGGTGACCTGGGAAAAAAGGAAAAGAACCGATATGTTCTAAAATATTTATAGCAGCTCTCTTTGTGGTAGCAAAGAACTGGAAATTGAAGGGATGCCCATCGATTGGGTAATAGCTAAATAAGTTGTGGCATATGATTGTAATGGACTCTTACTATTCTGTAAGAAATAACAAGCAGGTTGATTTTAGTAAAACCTGGAAAGACTTGCATGAAATAGTACAGTGAAACAAACAAAAATGAAAGAATAATGTATATAGTAATAGCAATATTGTTTGAAGAGTAACTGTGAATGACTAAACTGTTCTGAATAATATGAATCTTCAGATAAATTATGAAGGATTTATGAAGGAAAATGCTATCTACCTCCAGAGAAAGAATTGATATATAGAAGTAAAGTATGTATTTACGATTCCACTATATATATCTATATCAAGTGTTGGGTGTCTCTAATGTAGAGTTGAAAGGGGGCAGGGAAACAACTTGGAACTCAAAATATAACAAAATATGTATAAAATAAAAAATAGAATTCTAATAAACAGGTAAATATAAATCTCATCTTCTGTTAAGGCTGATGTTACATAAATTAATATGATAAATTAACTTACTGGTATGTGGGTTATAACTTAAAAGGAAAGTTATTTTTCTGCTTTTCATTTCACAACTGACAGCTTTTTTTCCCCTTACCTTTGGTATTTTATGGAATTTATTTTTGCAGTGACTTTGTTAATGATAACTAATGATATTGTGTGTGTGTGTGTGTGTGTGTGTGTGTGTGTGTGTGTCTGTCTGTCTGTCTGTTGTTAATTTCTCTCTACAGTGCCTTAACTATTTCAAACATTCAGGCGGGATCCACTGGAAACTGGGGCTGTCATGTGCAAACCCGACGTGGGAACAACACCAGAACAGTTGACATTGTGGTATTAGAAAGCTCTGCCCAGTACTGTCCTCCAGAGAGGATAATAAACAATAAAGGTGATTTCAGGTTAGTCATGATGAAATCATGAAAATTCAGATATTTAGTTTTGCTCTTAATCTGCCCTGCTTTGGGTGTTAATTTAAAGTTACTTTCTCTGTTGTTTTCATTATTTTGAATTGTTAAAGATTAATTGTACAGCATTTTAATATTTGAAGTAAATAAAGCTATTTCCTGTTAAAGCACTCATGTATTATTGTTGAATTATTGTGTATTTTGAAGCCATAATTTGTTGAAGTAACAGGTTTCTTATAAATTGTTTCAGTATTAAAAATAAATTTATTTGGCCAGAGGAAGTTTTGGTATTATGTAAACTTAGAGTCTGTTTTGGATTGTATTTTAGGACTACTGTACTTTAGCACATAACATGATTGTACTTTATGACAATGTAGTGACTGTATGTTCCTTAAAATCATAAGAAATGTAAGTCTATTATTATATGAATGATAACTCCTATATTTCTTTAAAAAATATTTTGTTTTTCCCTAATTACATGTTAGAAGTATTTTTAACTTCTTTTTTAGGTTTTGAGTTCCAAATTCTATCCCTTTCTCCTTTCTTTCCCCCTTCCCTGAGATGGTAAGCAACCTGATATCAGTTATACATATGCACTCGTGTAAAAAAATTTACTATTAGTAATTTTGTACAAGAAGACTACAAAAATAATGAAAGAAAAGAAAAATAGTATGCTTCAGTTTGTATTCAGACAATATCAGTTCTTTCTCTGGAGATGGATTTTTCATCATAAATCCTTCAGAATTGTCTTGGATTATTGTATTGCTGAGATTAGCTAAGTTATTCATAGTTCTTCATCGTACTATATTTCTGTTATTGTGTACAACATTCTCCTAGTTCTACTTACTTCACTTTGCATCATTTCAGATTTTTCTGAAATCATCATGCTTGTCATTTCTTATATCACAATAATATTCCATCACAATTATATACCACAACTTGACTAGCCATTTCACATTTGATGGGCATCCCCTCAGTTTCCAATTCTTTCTCACCAGAAAAGAGCTGCTATTAAAGTTTTCAACAAATAGGTCCTTTTCCCTTTTTTTTGGATCCCTTTGGGATATAGACCTAGCAGTGGTATTGCTGGATCAAAGGGTATGCATAGTTTTATAGCCCTTTGGGCATAGTTCCAAATTGCTCTCCAGAATGGTTAGATCTGTATTTCTAAACATAATGATAAAACCAATTTGATAAATTGTTTAAGCCTTGTTTTTCTCTCTCTTCCTAATGTCTTCCAACCTATATTTATTCTCTCTAGCCTTACTCCTAAAGCAATCCTTCACATCAGACCCTGGTGTTTGTTGTCTTTGAATAAAGTTCATATTTCTTTGCATGGTATTCAAGGCCATCCACAACCTGATTTCTAGCCATATGTCATACTACTTATGCTTCAGGCAAATTAGATTAGTTGCTGTCCCTAGCCATACTCCACGTTTTTCTACTACTGTGGCTTTGTTCACCAGATTCCTTGTGATTGGAAATGTTCCATTTCCCTGTCACTGTTGTGTTTCTGTCCTTTGTCCCCTGAGCTAAAAAAAAAAAAAAACCTTTCTCCTAAACACACCATATATTTTTACACACACAGTACACACATGTATTATATATATACATATGTATATGTATGTAAATATGCATGTGCATAATATGTAATCTCTTATAAAATTATATATTATGTGATAGTTATAATATATGATGTATGATATATAATACCTCATATACTATATATTCTGTTTATTTCTAGTTTATGGAATAAAACAAGCATTTCTGTAATATAGTATAAAAAAGAGGATTGCACATGAATCTGCCATTTATTACATACATGCTATTCCTTTTAAATATATAATAAAGTTATTTTATAAATTTCTTTACATACAATTTTTAGAGCATCAACACTTATAATGTACTATTCTACATAGTGTTAATAGTATTTTTTGTATATATTTGATAATGGGGTAGACTATTTCCCTGCCAAGGCTAAGCCCTCTCTCAGCATGTTCATTTGATCCCATTCTCTTCTGACTTCTTTAGAGTATTACCCTCTCAGTCATTACTTATATCTCTTTAATTGTCAGCCTCTCCTTTTCTGATAATTCCTTCCTTTTTTGCCTCTCCATATGCCCAGGTCTCCATCTCCTATCCTTAAAAAAGTCTTTCATTAGACCAAAACTTCCCCTCAGCTTAGCCTCCTGTCATACTCTTTCCTTTCTCAGCCAAACTCAGACTTTTGGAAAATATTGTTTATACCTATTGCATCTATTTCCTTTGCTCCCATTCTTCAATCAAGCAAGCAATTGCTTTTTGTTGTTCATAGCTTTTCCACCTAGCCCCTTCATTAATTTTGAGCTTTAGTGTTCAGACACTATTCTTATAAGAAAGTTCCTTGCTTTTGTAGTCATCTTCCATTACCTGCCTTTTCTTCAGTCTTCAGTCTTCTTCTTTTTCATATCTAAGTTGATTAATAAGTTCCCTGTGTTTCCAAACTTGTCTCTTTAGGTAACTTTCTTTTCCTTCTCATTAGAATTGATTCATTTTGGATTTTCAGAATATGATTCATGAGTTTGGCATTTTTTTTGTGGGTTTAATTTACTTGTAGGATTTTAGAACATAGTATAGTACCTATGCTTTCTTTGAATTTCTCAATCTCAGAATTTAGAGCCATGTTAGTTTTACTTTTCTTTTCTCAGTTCTGTCGTAAATTCTCAGATGGAGCATAAGCTACCCCTACTCTGTGGGTTCCATTTACTTCAGCAACCAGCTTCTCCCTGTTAGTCAAAGGATCTAGAATAGCAGTTTCCTCATTTCTTCATGCTTTAAAGTATGTAGTTATCTATGTAATCCTGAAATATATTAGTTCTGTTTTTGATTCCTCTTAAAGGAGGAATAGTCTTGAACAATTTGAATTTGATTTTCCTTTGTAGATTAAAAACTCTCTTGAATTGTCTACTTATTTTTTGTTTGAGGTTGAAGTTCTAAAGTTTGACTTCTTTTTTGATAGGTTAAATTTGTTTCTCTCTGATATCCTATTATCTTGATCTGTAACTTGCCCTCCATTTCTTTCTTTTTTTTCTTTCAAATGCTTCATTAACTTCTGGTTTACTTCATTTATTTCCTCAGATTTTGGGTTTCATATTTTCTCCTTGTTTTTCCCCTATCCACCTCCCCAAAATAGCAGTCCCCCAAGATATCCTCTCCTCTTATTTCCCAATTACATGTAAAATAGTATTAATAATAGTATATATATTATTATATATAAAAATAGTATATATATATTATATATAAAAACCATATATAGTCACCCATCCTTACTGGGAAGATAAGCAGTTCAATATAGGTTGTACATGTGTAGCTAATGCAAAACATTACCATAGTAGATATATTGTAGAAGACTGATTATATTTCTCTCCCTCCTATCCCACCTCCCACTTGTTCTATTCTCTACTTTGGTCCTGTTCCTTTTCAAAAGTGTGTGCCTCCAACTTCCTTCCCCCCTGGCTTGCCCTCCCTTCCATCATCCCCCCTCTCATCCCTTTCCACCATACTCTCCTGTAGAGTGAGATACCTTATTTAGTGTGTATGTCATTCCCTCCCTGAGCCAAATTCAATGAGTATATGGTTGACTCATTCCCTTATGCCTTCCTGTTCTTCCCCTCCATTGTACCCATTTTCCCTTGCCTCTTCTATATGAGGTAGTTTGCCCCATTCTGTGTCTCCCCATCTCCTCTCATTTTATTCCTCTCTCACCTCTTGATTTCACCTTTTAAGTATCATCCCTTCCTATTAAATTGATCCTGTGCCCTCTATCTACATATACCAGTAAACATATATATATATACACATTCACATATGTATTCATATGCCTATATACCCTCTGATAAAGAATATCTATATCTCTCTCTCTATATCTCTCTCTATGTATATAAATATACATATTTATATATAGAGATAGAAACACATACATTTATACACACACATACACACACACACACACACACACATTTCTATTCCCTTCAACTATTTTCATACCAAGAAAAGTTTCATTAGTTACAATTATCGTTTTTCCATGTAGGAATGTAAATAGTTCAACTTTGATAAGTTCCTTATGATTTCTTTTCCTGTTTACCTTCTCATGCTTCTCTTGCTTCTTGTATCTGAAGGTCAGATTTTCTATTCAAGGGGCGGCTAGGTGGCAGTGAGTAAGAGCGCCGGCCCCACAGTTGGGACAACCCGGGATCAGATCTGGCCTCAGAAAATGAGCACCCACACATAAATAATGACTGGCCTTATAACATTGAGCAACTTACTTAACCCCAATTGCTTTAAAAATTTTTTTTCTTTCTATTCAACTCTGTTTTTTTTCATATTTGAAAGTCCTATATTACACTGAATGACCATATTTTCCCCTGAAACGTGATACACAGTTTTCCTTGGTAGGTAATTCTTAGTTTTAATCCCAGCTCCTTTGCCCTCCAGAATATCATATTCCAAGCCCTTCAATCCCTCGGTGTGGAAGCTGCCAGATCCTGTGTTATCCTGATCGTGTTTCCACAATACTCAAATTATTTCTTCCTGGATGCTTGTAATATTTTCTCCTTGATCTGGGAATTTCAGAACCTGGCTATAATATTCCTAGGAGTTTCCTTTTTGGAATCTTTTTCAGGAGGTGATAGGTAGGTTCTTTCAACCTCTATTTTGCCTTCTAGTTCTAAAACATCAGGGAAGTTTTCCTTGAGAATTTCTTGCAGGATGATTTCTAGGTTCTTTCTTTGATCATGGCTTTCAGGTAGTCCAGTAATTTTTAAATGATCTCTCCTGTATCTATTTTCCAGGTCAGTGCTTTTTCCTATGAAATATTTCACATTGCCTTCTATTTTTTTTTTCATTTGTTTGGATCTATTTAACAGTATCTTGATTTCTCATAAAGTCACTAGCTTCCGTTTGCTCCAGTCTAAATATGAAAGAATGATTCTCCTCAATGAGCTTTTGAGATTGTTTTTCTATCTGGCAAATTTGGCTTTTTAAGGCATTCTTCTCCTCATTGCCTTTTTGAGCCTCTTTTGCCATTTGAGTTAATCTATTTTTTAAGGTGTTATTTTCCTCAGTCAGGCTGTTGACTCTCATTTCATACTTTTCCTGCATCCTTCTCATTTCTCTTCCCAATTTTTCCTCCACTTCTCTTATCTGCTTCTTAAGGTCCTCTATGGCCTGTAACCAGCTCTCATTTTCCTTTGAAGCTTTTGGTGCAGGAGTTCTGAGTTCACTGTCTTCCTCCTGTTCCATGCTTTGATCCTTTTTGTCCCCCAGAGTCTAACGTTGGATTCTTCTGTTTGTTTTGCTTCCTTTGCTTGGTCATGTTGCCACTCAATTACTTGATTTTAGGGCTTGTTGCCACAGTAGGACTCTGCCACCAGCCAGGGGAGTTTCCGTCCCAACAAATGCTGGGGTTTTTTTAGCTGCTGGAGGTATTAGTTGAGTGCCCTCTCTGAAGCCTCCACATGCTCTGGCAAGCTGGTTGCACACCCCGGGACCTCCACTCTAGACCACAATCCACATCTATGCAGGTTAAAGCAAGAGTGATTACCCCTCAGACTGGTTGCTTGGTCCCCCTATAGTCTGCAAGCCAGGAGCTGAAGCTGCAACGAGGTGTCTCAACAGCTTCTTGCCCTGAGGGCAAAAGCCGATGCTCTCCCAACTAGTGGTCCCAAAGTCCACACTGCACTGACTTCTAACTTTGTCCTTGGCATCTGTGTGCTGATAATTCTGGAAATGGCCACAGCTGCTGGTGTTCTGGAGTCCCTCCAGCTAGTCCTTGGTCAGGCCCACCCTGGGGCTAAAACCTTTTCATGTGGGGTTGGGGTAAGCTCCCAGAGCGCTGTGCTGGCCGCCCCCTGCTGGCCTGCCAGGCTGTCCTCAGAGGGAGGATAGCTTCTCTGTGTCATTTTGTGGGTTTTATAGCTCCAAAGTTTGTTCAGAGTCCCCATTTACATGACTTAGGGAAGTTGGGAGTTGGAGCGCATCGAAGTCCTGTTTCTGCTCCGCCATCTTTACTTCACCCCATCACTAGACTCCTTGCCTTCCATTTCTATGGAATTTTGGATCATTTCAGAAATTTCCTTAGATACTAGATCATTTATTTTATCAAGTTCTTTTGGGAGAGGTGGAATCCAACATTGTCTTTTCAGTTTAATTTACCATGAGTAGGATTCTTTCAGTGTTGTCTTTTGATTCTGTTCTGACAAATTCTCTTTTTTATGTTTGAGTTATAAATCAGCATTTCTCACATCTAGAGTAGCTGTTGTTTTAGAGAGATTTTCTGTCATAAGATTTAAGTCGTCTACTTACCTGGCTTAAACTTAAAAAAAAAAAATCTTCCTTGGGAGCCATTCTGGTGTTTCTTTCTATTTCTTTCCATTTTTCTTTTCTTTTCTTTTGGTTCGAGTCATCCTGTTGGTGTTGCTTATTGTTCTTTCAGGGATTTTTCAGGCCCTGTCCTTCACCATATAATATTTAATCGTTGCATTTTAATCTTTTCTACATTGTTTACTCATTTTCCTATTTTTATCAGTGTAGCACCAATGCAATAGTCACAGTGCTCACAATCACTATAAATATACTTGCATAGTGCCTAATTGCAAAATATATCAGATTCTCCATATAGAAGACAGAAACAAAACATTTATTCTAACACCAGAAAACCAAATCCCCAAACCAGTAAGGCGAATTCCATCATAGTAGCAAAGAAGTGAGTAAGCCACAACAGCACAGAGAATCACACCATACTTTTCCCACAAAACAGTGTTTATTCACAAGCCTGATTGACTCCCTGGGATGGGTCCTCTCCTCCTCCCAGTCTACCTGCCTCTGACTTCCAGCTTCCCCGTAGGCTCTGCTCCACGCTTTACTAAACTACTCCTACCACAGGCTCCATGTGACTATATTCAGCCTATTAGGGGTCAGATTACATTTTCAAAGCAGGGAAGGTCTTCAAATTACCTTAGGCTTTATTAAGGGGTAGGGAAGATCTTCAAATTCCCATTACCATTATAATCACTTTCACTGGTGACTTATTTGAATTGTGGCTGGATTTTTACCCAACCTTTTACTTTGCCTTATTGCCAACAGCCACTTGTATTTGAGATATGAGATATCATTGTAGACTTGTACTGGTGAATTCCCTTGCCCCAATCACCACTACTGCATGCTTTCTGCTATCTATGCTTCACTAAGTTTAATATGTTTGTCTACTTGTTGATATTGGGTTATATGTTCAAGAAGTTACTACTTTTATTTTTTATCTTTTATGTTAATCTTGACTCTGAGAATAGATACAGCCAGTGTTCTGGGTCAGACTTGAATCAGGCCAGTTGGGTGTTTTAGGCTCAGGCTTTAAACAAAATGTGACTGTTTCATCAGTAGCATGAAAAGGATACTCAGTATAACTCCAGTTCAGGTAGATGCAAAATTCTTTATCTATATGGATATGTACATGATCAGAAGATAATATTGACTAGTATAGCAGTCTGAGGGGCACTAACTTCTTATGGGCTTGCCCTTTTGTGCCTTAAATGACTTGGGAAGCTATGTGAAAGGCTTTCATCCCAGACCATTCAGTTTGTAGGGACAGCTTTTAGGGGAAAAAAAAACAAAAAAAAACCCAACTAACTCAGCCTATATGGGAGTTACCCTGATTGATAGTATTCCTATCACACAAAGCACGTTCAAAGTAATTTCTAAATTATCTTAGTTAGTACTTTGTCATTTGTCAAGTGTTTTTCCCTTTTCTAGTAATGAACAGAGTCTCTATGGATCTTCCCAGAACAATAAATTATATTTATGTTGCCTAATTTATTTCATGCAACATCTATTAAACTGCTACTATGTGCAAGATGCTATACTAGGCAACAAGGACATAGATATATATGACACAGGTCCTGTATTTGAAGCAGTTAATGACTTCCCCACAGTTACATAGGTCCACACAAACCACAATTTTGAGTCCAGGTCTTTCTCTATCCAATTCAGTATGTTAATTATGTATTCCACTTAATTCTGTCTATTTCATTGCTTTGTAGTGCCAGTTTTACAGTGCCCACAATCATGATAAAGACTGTGACTATAAATATCACTTGATGTTCAATTGCAAAATATAACAGATCCTCCAGGTAGAGGACAGAACTGAAACATTTATTTAGACACCAGAAAACCGAATCCCCAAACCAGTAAGCTGATTCCATCATAGTACCAAAGATATTAAGAAGCCATATTAACACTGAGAGCCATAGCATCCTTTATTCTTGACACAAACCAGTATAAGATGAATATTTACTCATAAGCCTCTCTATCTCCTTGCCTGAGCCTCTCTCCCACCATCTCTTTGACTCTGATTCCTAGCTTCCTGTATGCTCTGCTTCTCTTCAGCAAACTCCTCCCACCACAGGCTCCATGTGACTACAGTTAGCCTATTAGGGGCAGAGTTTATCTTCACAGTAGGGAAGCTTCCTTTGGGCTCTGTTGCACCCTTCAGTAAATTCCCTCCATCACAAGCTCCGTGTGACTACATTCAGTCTCTTAGAGTTTACTTTTAAAGCAGGGGAGGTCTTCAAATTAACCCCCTAGGTCTTTTAAGGTGTAGGGAAGATCTTCAAATTCCCATTCCCATTACATACTTTCTAACCAAAAAAATTTTTTTTTCTAGATGATTATGTTAGATTTTCCTTTTTGTCAGCAGATGCTAGAAATTCTGTTGTAAATGGTGATTGTGGTGTTTACATCTACTGTCTGTTACTTGGGAAGTTCAGGCTCATGGATTGCTTGAGCTTAGGAGTTCTGAGTTTCAGTGGGCTCAGGCTATTGGATATCTGCCCTAAATCCATCACCATTACAATAAGTCTCTAGGTGAGGGTTGGGGGGCCCAGGCTGCCAAAGTGGCTCAGCTCGGAAATAGAAGGTGAAAGTTCCTGTGCCAGTCAGAGCCATTAAGCTTATGAGTGCCAGTGTACTTCCAGCTTGGGGGAGAGAAATTTTACTTCCTCCCTTACTACTAACCTATCTATTCTTTTGGGCACAAATTAGAATTTATTTTGTTTAGAAATATTAAAATAAGTATAACATATAGCTTGAGAGGAAGTATAGCCAAAGTAACTTTTTTTCGTTGTTCTTATGTAGTTCTAAAATGGCTTTTATTTGTTGTCATAGTGCTTGATTTTCTTCATTTCTACCCTTGTTATGTAAATTTCTTCTAATCTTTTGCCCTCAAATCTCCAGGTGGCCTAGAACATTGGCAGGCATTACTGCCTACCTACTGTGTACTCGTAACACACCCGGCAGTGGTATTTATCCTGGAAACCCACAGGATGAGAGAAAAGCTTGGCGCAAATGTGACAGAGGGGGTTTTTGGGCAGAAGATGACTATTCCCGATGCCAGTATGCAAATGATGTCACCCGAGTTCTGTATATGTTTAATCAGGTAACTGATGTATTTTTCATTAAAGTTTATGGAACATTTTCATCTGATTGAAATAAATAAGAATTTCTTCAAATGAGTATCTGGTACTTATAATCTAGTTTTACAAAAAATCATTTCAGACTTTTATTCTCACTGATCTTCATATATAATATGCAGTAAACTTTAGCATCCTTCTTGAAGTGCTTATCCTTCTCATCTCTGCTTCTAGAATTCTTAGCTTCCTTTAAAGCTCAGCTTAAATTGCACCTTGTGCCTGACTCTCTATGCCCCCCTACCAGTGCCTTCTGTCCAAAATTACTTCTTGCTAATTTGTTTGTGTATTACACAGTTACAGAGGGACACATGTCATCTGTGGTGCTGAGTGAGCTGCAGAGACTGTTTCTTCTGGTTTTGTTTGTTTCCATATCTAAAGCAAGGCTTGGCCCATGGCATGTACTTAGTAAAATTTCATTGATAGATGAAACTAATAATAATGAAATTTGATGAAAAAAAGTTTGTTTCCCTTATGCCTGGGCTTCAATTATATTTTTGAGTTAGGTTCTAACAATTTAGCTTAGTTTAGCTAAGTATATGCTTTTCATATACAAGTTGATCTTTCTTTTTTTTTTTGGTTGAATGGGGTTTAATATTAGTTACAGCTAGGGAGAGCATCAAGATATTTTATATATCTATCCATGTACATACACACTGGTTATTGTTATAATGAGCTTGTTCTTGGATATGCTGGGCAGAGGTGAGGGGTGCTTTAGAATACCCCAGGCCCATGCTGCCTGAAACCTATTTCAGCATTGGCCATTTATTTATTTTGAATCTTTTATTTATTTAGTTTCAGTTTTAGTTTTCAACATTCATTTCCATAGATTTTGAGTTACAAATTTTCTCCCTATCTTTCCCCTACCTCCCGACCACAAGATAGCAAGCTTACTGAATACCCCTTCTCCCAATCTGCTCTCTTATATCCTTCCCCATCCCTTCCCCCCCCCAGCTGTCTTGTAGGGCAAGATGGATTTCTATACCTCAGTGCCTGTATATCTTATTTCCCAGTTGCATGTAAAAAAACAATAAAAATTTTTTTTATCATTTGTTTTTAAAACTTTGATTTCCAGATTCCTTCCCTTCTTCCCGCCTCACCCACCCCCACTGGGAAGACAAGTAATTCAATATAGATTGTATATGTGTAGTTATGAAAAACATTTCCATAGTAGTTATATTGTGAAAGACTAACTGTATTTCCCACCATCCTATCTCACCCCCCTACTTATTCTGTTTTCTACTTTGACCCTCTCTCTTTTCAAAAGTGTTTACTTCTAACTACCCTCTCCCCCAATTTACCCTCCCTCCTGTCATCCCCTCTCTTATCCCATTCCCCCTACTTTCCTGTAGGGTAAGATACCCAGTTGAGTGGGTATGTGTATTATTCCCTCCTTAAGCCAAATTCAATGAGAGTAAGGTTGACCCATTCCTTTTCACCTTCCTGCTCTTCCCTCCCATTGTAACAGTTTTCTCTTGCCTCTTTTATATGAGATAAATTTCCCTGTTCTCTCTTTCTCTTTCTCCTTCTCCCATTATATTCCTCTCTCATCTCTTAATTTTATTATTTAGATGTCATCCCTTCCTATTCACAACTAATTCTGTACCCTCTGTCTATGTATATATGTACACACATATACACACACTCACATATGTATTTATACACACATATACCCTCCTATATATATATATATATGAGAGAAAGTCTCATGAGTTACAATTATTATTTTTTCCATATAGGAATGTAAGTAGTTCAACTTTAATAAGTTCCTTATGATTTCTTTTTCCTTTTTACCTTCTCATGCTTCTCTTGCTTTATGTATTTGAAAGTCAGATTTTCTGTTCAGCTCTGGTTTTTCATAAAGAATACTTGAAAGTACTCTATTTCATTGAATAACCATATTTTCACTTGAAGCATTATACTCAGTTTTGCCGGGTAGGTGATTCTTGGTTTTTATCCTAACTCCTTTGACCTCTGGAATATCATATTCCAAGCCCTTCTATCCCGTAATGTAGAAGCTGCTAGATCTTGTGTTATCCTGATTGTGTTTCCACAATAGTAAAATTATTCCTTCCTGGCTGCTTGTAATATTTTCTCCTTGACTTGGAAACTCTCAAATCTGGCTTTGATATTCCTAGGAGTTTTCTTTTTGGGATCTTTTTCAAGAGGTAATTGGTGAATTCTTTCTATTTCTATTTTACCCTGTGGTTCTGAAATATCAGGGCAATTTTCCTTGAGAATTTCTTGAAAGATGCTGTCTAGGCTCTTTTTTTGATCATGTCTTTCAGGTAGACCAATAATTTTTAAATTATTTCTCCTGCATCTATTTTCAGGTCAGTGGTTTTTCCAATGAGATATTTCACATTGCCTTCTATTTTTTCATTTGTATGGATCTGTCTTATAATATCTTGATTTCTCATAAAGTCATTAGCTTCCATTTGCTCCAATCTAATTTTAAAGAATTATTCTCCTTAGTGAGTTTTTGAAATTCTTTTTCTATCTGGGCAATTTGACTTTTTAAGGCATTCTTCTCCTCATTGGCTTTTTGAGCCTCTTTTGCCATTTGAGTTAGTCTATTTTTTAAGGTGTTATTATCTTCAGTATTTTTTTGGGTCTTCTTTATCAGGCTGTTGAATTGCTTTTCAATTGATTTTCTTGTGTCATTTTCATTTCTCTTCCCAATTTGTCCTCTAGTTCTGTTACTTGATTTTCAAAATCCTTTCTGAGCTCCTCCATGGCCTATAATCAGTTCATATTTCACTTAGAAGCTTTTGATGCAGGATTTTTGACTTCGTTGTCTTCTTCTGGTTCTGTATTTTGTTCTTTTTTGTCCCCAAAAGAGTATCCTATGGTCTGATTGCACTTCCTCTGCTTGCTCATCTTTCCAGCTAATTACTTGACTTTTGAGCTCTTTGCCATGGTAGAACCCTGCTTCCAGGGTGGAGAGAGCTGTGTCCCAGATTGCTGGGGTTTTCACAAATGTTGTCAGAGGTGTGAGGAGGGCGCCCTCTCTACAACCACCCCAACCTCTGGCACACTGGTGTTTCTCACCCCAGGAGCACCACCCAAGACTGTGAGCCAGATTCAAGCAGGTCAAAGCAAGAATGATTACCCTCTGAATGGTCACTTGATCCCCCTATGATCTGCAGGCCAGGAGCTCTGGAGGCAGCCATGTGGCAGTAGTTGCAGCCGCTGCGTCAACCCTGCTTCTTGCCCTGGGGACAGGGCCCAGGCCTTGCTCTTCTCCATTCAGTTCCAACAGAGTTCCCTACTCACCTTTTACTTTCTCTTTGGCATTTATGTGTTGTAAAGTCTGGTGATTCACTCTCCTGAAGTTTGCTCTGGCCAGTCTGTACCACTGGTTGGGGCTACCCCAGGTCTGGGCCTTCGTGGCTCATGTGGGACTGTATTAGGCTCTCAGCTTGGTTTGATAGACCCTTCCTATTGGCCTGCCAGGCTTCCTTCAGCAGGAGATTTGTTTCTCTCTGTAACTTTGTGGGTTCTGTAGCTCTAAAATTTGTTTACAGTGATATTTTACAGGTATTGGAGGTGGTTGGTGAGGGAGCTCAAGCAAATTCCTGCTTTTACTCGGCCATCTTGCCTCTACCCCTGAAGGTGATCTTGCTACTGAATGAAATCTCAAGACATTAGTTCATCCAGTTCCTTTGTAGTGGAGATAAACTTTCTGCAGAAAGAAACACAAATATTTTTCATTCTGTGTGAAAATTTTGAATGTCTGCCTTGGATATTTTTCTCTCTCAAGTTAAATGCATCCTAACCATAAAATTCCCAAATGTTCAAATGCAGTTATAATTGAGTGGATTCAACTATTTTAAAATAAGTATAATTTGAGTAGTTCATGGGTCTCTTTGCCATTTGAAATTATTTCAGGCTTTCATGATACCTGTGAAACCCTATCACACATAAATACGATATAGTATGCAACATTTCAGTCAGAAAAGTAAGGAAAAGTTGATTTCATTTTTTCTGCAACAAATTATTCAGTGGATTTGGTTTATTGCTCTATGACCTTGGGTGTTAACTTTTTAAAAACATTTTTAAACTTTTAACTTTAAACTTTTAAACTTTTCTTAAATTTATTTTTTCTATTCCCATTGCCTGAATCTTTTTCCAGGCTCTTATTATCTTTCTTTCTTTCCTTTTTTTGCTTTTTGGAGAAGGGAAAGCAGGGCAATTGGTATTAAGTGACTTGCCCAAAGTCACATAGCTAGTAAGTGTTAAGTGTCTGAGGCCGGATTTGAACTCAGGTCGTCATGACTTCAGGGCCAGTGCTCTATTCACTGTGCCACCTACCACCACTCTTATTATCTTTCTTTTGAGTTTTTGCAGTACTCTTGTAATTGATTTTTTTTTGTTGCTACCAACGCAAACCTTTCGTCATGGCACTTCCAGATTAATATGCTGTAGCGGCAAGCACCCCAATATCCCCAGGGTGGCTGCCAACACAGGTTCTTAGATCTGCTTTTCAAAAGGAAAGCAACTCAAAATGGGTTAACAAGCTTACTTTAATCAAACAAACACGTTACCTAGTTCAGGGGAAAAAGGTCAGCACCCCAAACTTCAGAGTTACAGAACTTCAGAGTTACAGACAGGCTTCCAAACTGTCGCAACATTACATGCATCAATACCAAATTACAGTTACCAGAGAGGGAAGCATCAACATCTGGGTTTTCAAAGCCGGGGGGCTCTCAACAACGGCTTCCCAGAGTCTCATCTGGTCAAATCACACAACACTTCTCAAAGTGAGCCCCCAAAGCAAAGCCTCTCCTAAGGGTTTATATAGCCTTCTCCTGGCTCAGAGAATGTAACAACCTTCTGGACCCACTGCCCAATCACAAAGTATCAAGGTATGGGCTTTCCTGAAAAACAAGCCTCCCACCACAGGCTCCAGGTGCACTTAAGCTAGGGGCAGGGAAGATCTTTAAATTTGCATTTCCATTACATATGCCTAAAATATCTCTTTGATTTTTTTGTCTCCATATCTCAAAAACAGTGAGTGGGTCTCCATTATCTACAATATAAAGTTAAAATTTCTTAGTCTGACATTCAGATCCTTACTTTATCTTTCTAGCCTTTTATTTCTTAAAAGATATTTATACCCTAATAAAATTATTTATTATTCTATCCCCTCCCACATGTCTTCTAGCTTCTGATTTCTATGTCATTGCTTATATCAGCTTTATTTTTAAGACTGTCCTTCCCATCCCTGACAGCAGAAGAGCCTATCTATCTTTATGGCACAGCTCAAATGTCATACCCTCTATGACAACTTGCCATAGCCCCCAAAAAACATTCCTTTGGAGAGACTTTGTTTCTAAATTACAAATCGTTAGGTTGTTATGTCTGGAGTTTGGATGATTCTCATCCCATTCAGGCCCTGATAAGAGCTCATATCTAACTAAGACAGACTTGAAGGATTCCTGCTCTAAATGAGATAAAGTACCTGCCTTTGTAAATACAGATCCCTTTACAACTGGGAAGGGGTGTTCAGGAAGTCCTGAAGAGAAAGCTTCTCTTGCCAACAAGCCTTCATCTATACAGCATGTTCTCAGGAAAGAAAAAAAATCTACCTTTTATCCCTGACTTCTGCACAATCTTTCCCTTTCCGCTCTCTATTACCTTTTCTAGTCTCACCTAGGTTGTTTATCACACATACCTAAAGGAGTTTGTTAAAGCTAGCTGGAAGATCCAGTTGTTAAATTTCCTTGTGAGCATTTACATTTTAGAAATCTGCAAACTACAAATCAGTGCTTGATGTGTTATTTTGTTGCTTGTCTAGGCTTAAGAAAATGATGGAGCAAGTGTTAATAATGCAGATTAAACTTAGAAGTATGTTGTGTTTTTTGTTAAACATTTACCATGATACCTCTGCAGTATCTCTCAGTTCATTCATTTTCCATGGATTGATTTACACCTACATTTTTCCTCATGCAGTCTTTCTGTTCTGCTAAGAACTCCCTGACTTGATTCCTGACTCCCATGCCACACTGGAATTGCCTATCCTTGGCTCATGTTTTCTTCTTCTTCTTCACTGAGAAATATCCTTGTCTCTAACTTAGCCAGCCAGTAGTTAGTAAGCCAGCCTCAGTATTATTCTCCATTCATCAGTGACACCTTTTGTGCTTGTCCTAGCCTTTACTTTGCTAGAGGAAGAATCCTTACCTCCTCTCTAGGACATATTCTTGGATAACCCTGTCATGAAACTCATTCCCTCATTGTTAATGGGATTTCTTCTTTTCTGAAATCCTGTACACTTGGTTTGTATTACTCATTAGCCTTGTTTCATAGTTTTTATATGCTTGTAAGTACCTTGGTATCAAGGACTATTTATATTTAATTTTTCCTATTTATATAGCATTAAGACCAATTCCCAAGAGATAGGCTGAAGAATTTGAAGAATTTTCAAAAGAAAAATTCCAGTCAGTAACTGGCTACATGAAAATATGTTCAAATCACTAATTGTATATAATATGCAAATTAAAATAACTCTTGAGTTTTCATTTTTTACAGTGTAGTTAGCAAAGATAACAAAAAATGGAAACAGTTATTATAGATTCTTGGAAAACAGATTATGTTGACAATATATTGTTAATTGCGTTGTGAAGTGCCTAACTTTTCTAGATTTCAATTTGGACATGCTCATGAAAAATGAATGAGCTATCTATATCTTTGATCCAATGATCCCGTTGTGGGTATGTCAAGTTAAAGTCAAGTCAAAGACAGAAAATAAATTTTCAGTTCCTATTAAGATACTGATAACAGTATTCTTTGTGGTTATAAAAAAAAATCGAGTCACCATCAATTGGGAAATGTCTGAAACAAAATTTAATACTAAATTATATTAATAATAGAATATTATTTTGAAATAGAAATGACAGATATAAGGAATTCAGAGAAACTGGCAAGATTTATGTGAACTGATGCTGAAGGAAATAAGAACTAATAAAGCAGTATGCACACCTGACTATAAGGATATAAATGAAAAGATCATGAAGAGAAAGTTAAATCCTGAGTAATTGATAAACCAATGAAAGTTTCCAGAGAGTAGATGATGAAGTATATCTTCTTTCATAGGTACTTAAGTTGGTGGGACTCCTACGATAAAATTTTGTGTACAACAGATTGGTTTGCTATATTGGATATTTTTACTTAGTTCTTTTTCTTTGTCCCAATGGAAGGTTCATTTTAGAGGAAGTTGAGAAATTACTATGACGTAAAGGCAGAAGGCATCACTAAAACAGATTTTAAAAACAAAAAGCTATTTTTTTATTTTCCAGAGGTTCAGGATACTAACCTTATTTATACTACATCTGTAAAGCTATTGATCATGGTAAGTAAGTTGTTTTCTTGTAGTGTCTTTTTTGGAGCTGAAAGACAAGAATTGAAAGTTGTTTTAATGTTGCAGTATTGTTTTTCTTATTGTTATTGAGTTGCTAAATATATTATTTGCTTCTTATTTAGATGCCCCTCAATCTTACCAATGCTGTGGCTACAGCTAGGCAGCTTTTGGCTTACACTGTGGAGGCAGCAAATTTCTCAGACAAAATGGATGTTTTATTTGTGGCTGAAATGATAGAAAAATTTGGAAGATTCACCAAAGAGGAAAAATCAAAAGAGGTATTTTCCTAGTTCAACTATATAAAAATAGAAATGAGAAATATAGCACTTTATAATTTGAAACTTCATTTTCACATAGTTATTAATTTTGTTATTGTTTTTTAAATTAATGTTATGTCAATTTTGAGTTTGAACAGGTAGTAGACTTTCTTAATTCCAAGGTCTTACTTTTGAGGAAATGTCAAACCTATCATAGTGAACTGATTTTGAAAGCTATTTGACTCCCCAACCAACAGGACACCCCATCACTGTCATGGAAGAAGCCAAGACACTAACATTAGTGTAGCCACACTGCCTACACACAAACACTGGAGAACCAAGACTTTGTTTTCATGAGTTTTATTTCCAGTCAGTTGTTTTCTTATTTGCCCTAATAGAGATTCTGGGAGTTGAAAATATATGGTACATTACATAACTTTGTAAAATCCCTTGAAGAAAGGAATCCTATCTAATGAGGTTTTTGAAATTCCAAGTCACATTACCATTAAGACATAGTTTAAAAAACCTTGGTGAAACTTTCTCAATTTTGGAAGTATGTGATTTTAATGGGATCATTTTAATACTGTTCTATACTCATCAAAATTATATATATTTTTTAAAATATGAACTCTAGGTACAGAGACGGAGTTTAGAAGTTACTTAGAAGTAACTGGAGAATGTTTTCCCTAAATTCAAGGATCTGATTTTTCTGTATTCCTAAAGATGTTAGCTAGACCGTATCCTAGAAATTTGAAATCCATTCATGCCATTTTCTTCTGTTATCCAGGGCTCCCAAAGTATCAAAATTTTTAGATTTTTGGAAGACTTCATACAAATAGTTTGCAAATAACTCTAAATGATCCAAAAGCTTTAGAATTTTAGAGCTAGAAAGAACTTAAAGGAATACCTAGTAGAAGGTCTCAGATTTCATCATTTTAGGAAACTTCTGGAATGTGAATATCTTTCACCAAGACTAATAGACAACCTATCTAAGCCCTAAGGAATTGTCCAAGGAACATAGAGATGACATTTTTTTCCAGAGATTCTGTGCTGGTAAATGACAAACATATGGGGAATAGAACATAGGGGGAGTTTTTCTAATTTCAAGACCAGGACACTCTATTCACGAAGCCACTTTTCCTCTGAAAGGAAATTGGGTTATAATTTATTCAGTCTTTTCATTTTATAGGTGTGGACATTAAGGATGAGCCAGAAAAAGTTTAGTGATTTGATCTAGGTCACAAAACTAACTAATTAATGGTAGAATTTGCCCTACGTCAGAATTTCCTAACTCTTGTTGTCTAGCCCATGTTTCTCCATTGTGGCTACAAGGTTTCATGAGAGATTTTGTCAATGCTTTGCTAAAATCTAGGTAAATTATATTTCTAGAATTTCTCTGGTATATAACAATCTGGTAACCCAGTCTAAAAAAGGAAATGAGATTAGTCTGGTATGATATATTCTTTTTTTTTTTTTAAAAGCAATTGGGATTAAGTAACTTGCTCAAGGTTTCACGGCTAGTCATTATTTATGTGTGGGTGCTCATTTTCTGAGTCCACAACTGATCCCGGGTCATCCCAACTCCAGGGCCAGCGCTCTTACTGCGCCACCTAGCCGCCCCTTTGACATATTCTAGCTGGTTCTTTTGATCATCATTTCCTTTTCTCAGTATTTAGTCACCTTTTAAAGTTGTAGAATTTTGCCAGCATCAAGTTCAGCACCCTATAGTTAGCAAATTCCATTCTCTTCTCCCTAACCCCTTACACTTTAAAAAACAAACAAACAAACAAACAAACAAACACACACAACTGGACACAATTTTGCCTTCCTCAAGTTTTGTGGTACTTCTCACATTTCTCTACCATCTTTCAAAGATCGCTACTTTACTGTCACATCTGTCAGTTTCCTCAGTCTCCTAAGTGGTTTGTATGGGATGTTGACTTAGGTACTCTATTATTTTCTTCTTTCTTAAAAAATTTTAAAAGCTTTTTATTATGTCTTTTTATGTCACCTGGATTTCCTCATGTCCCCACAAGTACCAGAGCCATCTGTTATAACAAAGAACTTTGATAAAAAGAGAAAGAAAACAAATCAAGAAAAGTGATTAACATAAAAAAACGACACTGTATATAGGGTTCTACACCCATAAACTAGCTGTGTAATGGTGTGGGAGGAGGTGTCTTCTCATATATTTTCTTGGGGTCTAGCTTGTTCATTTTTTCCCCCAAGGCTGGGTTTCCTCATTTTGCCTAGGCTGGCAGTGAAGAACCTATTCCCAGGCTCACCATGTTGACACAGATCATTGTGGAGACACCTGATTATGGCTTACTGTAGCTCAGAACTGACTGAGGCAATGAGTGGGCACCACCACACAAGGTCAGGCTTATTCTGTGTAATTTCATTTTTGATGGTTTGGAGGTTATTACAACTAGGTGACATAATGGATAAAGTGTTGGACACAAAATCAGGAACATCAGCATTCAAACCCTTCTTCATGTGCTTTTAGCTATGTAACACTAGGCAAGTCACTTAATCTCAGCCTCAATTTCTTCATCTTTAAAATGGTAAAATGGTGATGTTAATAGCACCCATCTTACAGGATTGATGATTTAATTTTTAGTGTTTTTTAAAATTGTCAATTACTAGCTTATATGTAGGCATTTTTTTTTTGTTTGAACTCTTCTTGATTAGATTCTTTAGACTCCTGAAAAACATATTTTCAATAACCTTATTAAGTTGCATGATATCTGCTCTG
Source organism: Gymnobelideus leadbeateri (assembly GCA_011680675.1). Lineage (NCBI taxonomy): Eukaryota > Metazoa > Chordata > Mammalia > Diprotodontia > Petauridae > Gymnobelideus > Gymnobelideus leadbeateri. Next base: position 43,145 of record WOXC01010237.1, read on the forward strand.
TATTATACATTGGTCCAGAAATCCATATTATGTTTCAAATACCATCTCCTTTTTTTTTTCTCATCTCAAACTCTTTATTAGTTTGAAAGGAATGCCACACTGAATTGGAAGGCACCCCGCCCCCCCCCCCCAAAAGTGTGATTCAAAATTATTTTTAAAAATTATTAAAGATTGAGCTCACGGTGGAGCCCCTGAGCGGGGATGGCTGGGGGCCGCCTGGCGGGGCAAGATGCACTGCCGCGGGGTGGGTGCTGGCGCCATTGCCAAGAAGAAGCTGGCTGAGGCCAAATATAAGGAACGGGGCACTGTCCTGGCCAAGGACCAGCTGGCTCAGATGTCAAAGCAGCTGGACATGTTCAAGACCAACTTGGAAGAATTTGCCAGTAAACACAAGCAAGAAATCCGGAAGAATCCTCAGTTCCGGTTGCAGTTTCAAGACATGTGTGCCACCATTGGGGTTGACCCTTTGGCCTCTGGAAAAGGATTTTGGTCTGAGATGCTGGGTGTTGGAGACTTTTATTATGAGCTGGGTGTAAATTATTGAGGTGTGCCTGGCACTGAAGCATCAGAATGGAGGTCTGATCACTCTGGAAGAACTACACCAGCAGGTGTTGAAGGGAAGGGGCAAGTTTGCTCAAGATGTCAGCCAAGATGACCTCATCTGGGCCATCAAGAAACTGAAGGCCCTGGGCACTGGCTTCAGCATCATTCCTATGGGAGGCACTTACCTGGTACAGTCGGTTCCAGCTGAGCTCAACATGGATCATACTGTGGTGCTACAGCTAGCGGAGAAAAATGGTTTTGTGATAGTCAGTGAGATCAAAGCAAGTCTCAAATGGGAGACAGAGAGAGCTCGACAAGTGCTGGAGCACCTACTGAAAGAGGGGCTGGCCTGGTTGGACCTGCAGGCTCCAAGGGAAGCACACTACTGGCTGCCAGCTCTCTTCACAGACCTATACTCCCAGGAAATCACAGCTGAGGAAGCAAGGGAGGTCCTTCCCTGATTCTAGAAAGAAGCAGACCAGTGGTTAGAATGGAGGAAGACAGGGCAAGATCTACTAAGGGAGCCTGAACAATAAACATTTTTGTAAGAAAACGAAAAAAAAAATTATTAAAGATTTACCTAAAGATGGTTCATTTTGTTCTGTTATTTTGAAAAAATGCCTTTCAGTTTTTAATTTTTGTTTTGGTTAATTACAAATACCATCTCCTTAAGTAGGCGTTCACTTCCCAACTCTCCTTTTCAGAGCCTGCTTTCTTCGACAGAGAGCTGTGAAAATGCTTCAGTTTCTTGCTAAAGCCTTCATATTCCTTTCTACATTCAGTTTGTTGCTGGATCCTGTGCTAGGCAATAGGGATGCAAATATAGTAACTGATAAAGTCTTTACTTGAAAAGAGCTGGCATTCTAATAAGGAAGAAAGCAGATCTTTCTGTTTGTCTATTATAAATGTTGAATTGACATAGAGTTGGCTTGGTGGTTCTGTATCAGTCAGTAGAAGTATACCAATTGCAGCATCTGAGCCATCATGGAATAGTAAAGTGAGCACTGGATTAAAAATCAGATGACTGTATTTAAGACCCATTTCTGTTATTTATAAATGACCAAGTCACTGAACCTTATGTACTAAAGAGAGATGATAATATCTGCCTTGCCTACCTTGCATGGTTATTGTGAGCATCAGATGTGCTAATATGTTAAGGTACTTTTTAAAACATTAAACAAATGCAGATATCTTTGGTATCTGTTTTATTCCCATTAGGAAGTGTGAAAACCAAATAATCATGATGTAAGAAACTAAAAGGAAATCGAAAAATGAATTAGGTCTTGGTGGACCAAACTTCACTAGAAAACATAAATAATTGCTGTAGAAAGATTTAAAGGTTATGTATTAGTTGTTTTAATAACATTGATGAAATATAGCTGCTAACCATTCAGAAATTAAATTCAACAGACGTTAAGAACCTCACCTTTTTGGGGATAAATGAAGAGGTTAAATAGAGCATGGACTTTGCCTTCCTGGAGCTCATAGTCTAGGAGTAGAATATCATAAACATACAGATGCATAGACATGTATATGTGTGTGTATATGTATATGTATATTTGTATTAGTGGAAAAAATACTAGAGTCAGAATCTAGCTTTGACTACCACTTTTGCTTGTTTTCACTGTGGGATGGATTGGAGTTAGGAAGAGACTTGAGGCAGGGAGACCAGTTAGGAGTCAGTAATCTAGGCAATTAGGCAATCTAGGGGCCTGGACCAGCATCTATGTGAGAGAAAGGGCCAGTTGTAAGAGATATTTTGGAAGTGAAATCAGCAGAGTTTGGCAACTGATAGGATATGAGGTTCATGAGGAGTTGAAGATAATGCCAGGGTAATGAATACAAGAGACTAGAAGTATGGGGGTACCTTTGAAAGAATGAGAAAGTTTAAAAAGGGATGAGTGTTTAGGAGAAAGATAAAGTGTTCTATTTTGGATTTATTGAATTTGAGATTTCTCTAGGATATCCAGTTTGAAATGCACAATAAGAAACTAGTGATAAGGAACTAAAATTTAAGCAATAGACTAGAGCTACATATATAGAACTGTGTGTCATTTATGTAGAAATATTAAATCCATGGGAAAAGATAAGTTGAGTGAGAGAAGAATAGGGGATCTTAAGAGTCTTGGGGAACTCACACAGTTGGGAAGTATGGGTATGATGAACCAACAAATGAAAATGATTTAATGCTCTGTTCCCCAGTAGATAGTTTCCTGCACATTTAATAGAGGTCAGATTCCCCTAGAGTCAAACTGAATAGGGTTTCAAGAATAGATAGTTCTGGGGCAGAATGAAGATAGCAGAGAGAAGGCAAGGAACTCTCCACCAACCCCTTAAAACGGCTTTAATTAATACTTCAGAAAAAATTCTGGAGTGACAGAACTCACAAAAGGATGGAGTAAAACAGCTTTCCAGCTCAAGAGAACTTAGAAGATTGGCAGAAAAGGTTTGTTGCACGTGGGTGAGAGTAATGTGCCCCCAGCAAACCAGCAGTAAACTTTGGAGGCAACTAAATCAGTCGCGGTAGTGGTGGTTTCTAGACCTCTCTGCCCACAGTAGGTGTGGGGTTCAGACAACTGGTCAGAAGGAGATTACATAGTTCCCTTTACAGGTACCAGGGGCAGGACTGTGTTGCATTGCCCACATTTGGATGTGGGTCACAGTCCTAGGGCTTAAGATCCAGGATGAGGAGGAGCACTAGCACACCAGAACTTGAAACCATAGGGGAGCTGGAACCCTGGTCACAGTTTTTGGTGGAAAAGAGTGCTTGTGGTTGCTCACAGACCAGCGCACAGGTCAGGAAGGGTCATAAACTTATCTCTCCCCAGATCATACCACCTTGGAATAACTGAATACTTAGAAGTCCTCAAAATTATCCCTGAAAACAGCTGCATAAAAAGCCTGAAGCTTTGGACAGTTCATCCACTTTGGAAGCAGAAACCTACTTTATTACAGAGTTAAAAGACAAGAAATAAGCTGTAAAAATGAACAAACAGCAGAAAAAGATCCTGAGTATAAAATGTTACCATGGTGGCAGGGAAGACCAAAACACGAAGTCAGAAGAAGACAACAGAATCAAAGCCCCTACATCCAAATCTTCCAAGAAAAATATAAATTGGCTCCGGGCCACAGAAGAGCTCCAGGAGGAATTTAAAATATTATTTAAGAGAGGTAGAGGAAAAATTGGAAAGAAAAATGAGTGATGCAAGAAAATCATGAAAAAAGAATTGACAGCTTGGTAAAGGAGACACACACTCTAAATACTGAAGAGAATAGCATCTTAAAGAGAGTAGGTCAATTGGTGAAAAGAGGTACAAAAATCCAATGCAAGAATGCTTTAAATGCTTTTAAAAAGCAGAATTGGTCAAATGGAAAAAGATAGAAAAAATATACAAAATTTCCCTGAAGAGAGAACTCCTTAAAAAGCAGACTTGGCTAAATGGAAAAAAGACATACAAAACCTCATAGAAGAAAACAATTCCTTGGGGAGACAGAGCCAAGATGATGGAGTAAAGGTAGGGACTAACCTGAGTTCTCCCCCAAATCCCTCCTAATACCTTTAAATAAGGACTAAACAAATTCTAGAGTGGAAGAACCCACAAAAAAGATGGAGTGAAACAATTTTCCAGCCTAAGACCACTTAGAAGTGTGGCAGGAAAGGTCTGTTGCACCAGGGTGATAAAGGAGTCCAACTTAGCACAGGCCACACCAGTGCACACTGAACCAAGCAAACCTAGAGCAGGCCTTGGGTTGACTGAATCACTGACAGCAGTGGTGGTTTCCAGATGTCTCAGCCCACCAAAGGTAAGAGGATCAAACAAGAGTTCAGAAGGAGATTTACAGGGGTCCCTTTCATGGTGATGGTACCAGGGATAGGACTTTGTTGAACTGCCTTTACTTGGATCTGGGTTACATTCCTGGGTCTTAGTCTGGTGAGAGGAGGAACACTAGCACAGCAGAATTTGTGACCTCAAGGGAGCAGGGACCCTAGTCACAGTTTCAGGGTAGAAAAGAGTGCTTGTGGTTGCTCACAAACCAGTGCACAGTACAGGAGAGTAGTCAACACACCTTTACATAGACCATATCAACTTGGAAGAGCCAAAAACTAACAGGTCCCCAGAATTACTTCTGAAAAATAGCTACACAAAAAACTCCTGAAGCTTGGGACACCAGTCATCTCCTAAAAGAGATCCAAAAGTGAAAATTCCCAAGAATATTATGGCCAAATTCCATATCTCTGAGATCAAGGAGAAAATATTGCAAACTGCCAAAAAAGAATTTTGGAGGCACAGTCAGTATAACACAAGATTTAGCAGCTTCTACATTAATGGCTCAGAGGGCTTGGAATATGATATGTCAGAGGGTGAAAGAACTAGGATTACAACCAAGAATCACCTGCCTGGCAAAACTGAATATAATCTTTCAGGGGGAAAAATGGATATTTAGTGAAATAGAGGACTTTAAAGCATTCCTGATGAAAAGACCAGAGCTGAATAGAATATTTGACTTTCAAATACAAGACTCAAGAGAAACAAAAAAAGTACTCTCATTGGAACTGACTCAAAGAGGGAATAACATATACTCACTTTGGTATAGAAATATATCTCACTTTACAGTAAAGTAGGAGAGGAAGGAAATAAGAGAAAGTGGGTGTGGGGCTGATAGTAGGGAGGAGAGAAGAGGGGAGGCAGTAGTCAGAAGCAAAAAGAGAATAGGATAAAAGGGGGAGTTAGTGTGGAGGGAAGTATACAATTAGTGCAAAAATTTTACAGCAAGTTTTTCATAAAGGCCTCATTTCTCATATATAGAGAATTTAGTAAAATTCATAAAAATAAGAGCAATTTCCCAATTGGGAAATGGTTGAAGGATACAAACATGTAATTTTCAGAAGTAATCAAAGCTATCTATAGTTATATAAAAATGCTCTAAATCAGTATTGATTAGAAAAATACAAACTAAAACATTCCTGAGGCACCATCCCACACTTGTGAGGTTGACTAATATGACAGAAAAGTAAATGACAAATGTTGGAAAGGATGTGGGAAAATCAAGACACCAATGTACTATTGATGGAGTTGTGAACTGATCCAGCCATTCTAGAGAACAATTTGAAATTATGCACACATGCCTTTTGACCCAGCAATACTACTACTAGTTCTGTATTCGAAAGAAATAAAAAACAAAAAGGAAAAGGATTTATATGTGTAAAAATATTTATAGCAGCTCTTTTAAGTGGTGGCAAAGGATTTGAATTTTAGGGGGTGCCCATTAATTGAGGGATGACTAAACAACTGGTGGCATGTGATTGTGGTGGAATACTATTGTGCTAATAAAAATCACAGGTAGGAGGCTATCAGAAAAACCTGGAAAGATTTATGTGAACTGATAAAAAAGTGAAATAAGTGGAACCAGAAGAGCACTATATATAATCACAGCAGAATTATGTGATGATCTGTGAAAAGTTTTTTTTTTTTTTTGCTTTTTGGAGGGGCAGCTGGGGTTAAGTGACTCACCCAAGGTCACGTGGCTAGTAAGTGTTAAGTGTCTGAGGCCAGATTTGAACTCAGGTCCTCCTGACTCCAGGGCCGGTGCTCTATTCACTGTGCCACCTAACTGTACCTGTGAAAGTTTTTTGTAGAGAAAGTAGTAGGTGCCACTAACAATGTAAATGTTATTCAGGCACACAAGTCAGAAACAACTTTAATTCAAAACACATTTAAATGCTTGTTGTATGTGGGAATACATAACTAAAAGGTTAATCTTAGAGGTAATGAGTTCTTGGAGATGTTTGAGTGATTAAATATAAATGAACAAGATTAGTAGAGAATTACATGTTTAAGATTAAATACATGTGGAAAAAAGTAGTAATGGTACTGTACTTGACTAATCTTACCTAATTCTTTTGTAGCTTTTAAAAACTTATGGCAAAAAAAAAAAAAAAAAGCTTTCACCAGTCAGCCATTCCTATAATAAATAATGAGGATTAAAGATTTCAGCTGTGAGAATTAATTCTTAGTTGAGGTAGTTAGACTCAGATCATTTTAAATACATGTTCTATACCATAGTTGGACAAATAACTTATTAAATTAATGATTTTGTATGAGGTCCAAAATGTGAATCTGCTATAGATTATTTCACAGGTTATTAAATTATAGAGAGATTACTTTTGTAGCTATGATTTAGCCTGCATCAGTTTGACATAAGCTAGTACCATTCTATCTTAATGTAAGCAATAAAAGCTATTAAGCTGTCAAATATAAATGATTAATTTAGTGAGGTCTTTTAAAAGTAACTAAAGATATTCTGTCAGACAATATAAGTGTCTGTATTTACTAGAGCATGAGTTTTAAAATTATTTTGTATATTTGAAAAATGTGTATACTAATCATAATGTTTTCCCTTGTTTGATTTTCTTAAGATGTTTAAAATTTAGATTGCACTGTGTATTTTTTAAATTCTCATTTTCATTCTAGTCTTAAATGTTCTAAATCAAGTCATATGCAACAATTATAATGCATATGAATAAATATTCATGTCATTTAAATTTAATATAAATTTACTGAATCTATTATGTTCAGATTCATGCTGTTTATATTGGAATAATTTTATTTATTAGATTTAAAATAACATTATTATATAAATATTATATATTATTATACAAATATTATATATTATATATAAATATTATACATTATTATATAAAATAAAAATAATAAAATTAGATTTAAAATGAATTGCTGTGTATTTCAGTTCAACTAAAATGCTGGTTTACAGAGAACTTCTCAGTCTTGGATTTAAAAATCTCCACCAGAAATATCTGCTTGGTAACCCAGATTGTGTTTTCCTTATCTTACAAGAATCTAAAATTGACAAGAGATTTTGGTAATAAAGGGGAAAAGTAAAAACCAAAATACATGGAGATAGATCAATCTAAAGTATAGTTACAAGAGGCACAAGGAATTACTATCATAAAGCAACTTGTGGTATAGAAAGATTAGGAGGTCTAGTTTGTACTTTAAGCACACAAATGAAAACTCCCTAAATGCTGTAATAACTTCCCTTTTTGTTTTAAATTCCATTGCATATTTTGCAAACGATTTTTAAGAGAAAAATAAAAGGGGTGGCTAGGTGGCACAATGAATAGACTACCAGCCCTGGAGTGAGGAGGACCTAAGTTCAAATCCAGCCTCAGAAACTTAACATTTACTAGCCGTGTGGCCCTGGCCAAGTCACTTAACCCCAATTGCCCTGCCTTTCCCCCTTCAAAAAGCAAAAACAAGCAAAAAGAAAAAGAAAACCACCGGTGTATAGCTCCAATAATAAGTCTAGCTGGCTTAGTTGCTTCTTTTTCTGATTATAAAAGCTCATAGTGAATTTGTCATTTTCAGAAAAATTTCAGCTTCCATGCTCTGTGTTATTCAGCTTATTCTTGGAATATTCCCTTTTGGGATTACATGACCTTTCATCACCAAAACACAGGAAACTTTGTCAACCAGTTTATTTTGGCAGGGATATGTATGAAACTGTTTTGTGCCAGTCAGTTAAATATCTGTTGAATGCCCATAAACATAAAGAAGTATTTCAGTCTATGCTAAGGTAAAATAAATGTTAAAGTTACATTTTACTGAATAACTTTATCTATAAGAAAACAAGTTAAGATTCCTGTAATAAAGCAGAACCCAGATAGTGTTAGAACTAAAGTAGAATGTCGTACATGAAATATATTAGTAACAAATTAAGTATATATCTAAATACTAGTATGTTCTTATAATATTTTGTAGGAGAAGTCAAATTAACATTTAACCAGGTGGTATAATTAATTTACAGGTAGGAAATCTTAAGAGTCATTGAAATGGAACATTTTAGATAAGCTAGTTATAAAAGATCATATAGTTTTAGAAATCATACCACTATTCCTGGCTTGTTGAATGAATTAGACATTGTTACACTTAAAATTGTAATTTATCTCTATGTGACTATTCTATGTGAGAGGCAGTTTAGTGAATTAGAGGCTGGCTTTATAGTCAGGATTTGAGTCTCACCTTTTGATACTTCTGTCCTTATGACCTTTGGCAAGTTACTTAAGCTCACTGTTTCCCATAACTTAATATACACTATATAATAATATGCAATATATATTGTAGAACTTGTTCTGATCTGCCTTAGTAGAGGGAGTTTTCTTTTTGGGAGTATCCTTTACCAGTAAAATTGTGGTTCTAGTAAACAACAACAACAAATGACAACTATTATTCTAAGTCTAGCAAATAGATGTTATTTTTAGATAAATTTTCTCTTGGTTTTAAACACTTCTCACAAAATTAGAGCTAATGGTATCTTGTGTATCTTTCATTCAACCCTATTATGAGTATTGCCAATTAGAGTAACATCTCATATTTGTTTTGTGCTATAAAATACTTACCCATAAGTAATTTCATTTGATATTCACAGTATTGGAGTGACAGATGGAGGAGCAGGTTGTATGATCCTTTTTGTTCTTCTTGGGCCAAAATGGTCTTCAGGGAATGAGGTCAAGGAGAAATACATGTATTATGATTTCTAATTCTCCTCTATAGCTAAAAACCATTTATTAAGTCATATTTCAGAAATGTTTAACTCAGATATAATTAGCAATTTCATATTATGACATTTATGCTTTTTTTGCTACCATGAAGGATTCAGAACTATAATAATTAAAATCCGATGGGACTGGAAAATTAAATCCTAGTCAACAAACTTAACTTAGTTCTTTGAAAGGGACTTTGATCTCAGTTATGTATGTATTCCCTCCAGTGATGCAGATCACAACCTGCCCATCCTATCTGATTCTTGCCCATGTCCTCTCACAAATTTGCAAGCCATCTACCCAATAAGATGGGGTCTTTCTTGAATCCTCTCAATATCATATATGCGACCCTTGCTAATTCATTTGATTTCTCTGCATTTCAGTTTTCTCATCTCTAAAGTGAGGAAAACGACGGTACCTTTCTCAACATGGATGGTTTGTGGATCTAATCTATGGAAATATTTTGCCAGACTTAAAGCACTGTATACAAGTTGTTATTTACTATTCAAGATAGTGTTTGAAGAGGTCTGCTGGTTGTTTATCCAACTACATGTCATAACTTGCATTATAAGTTACCTTTCCATTAAAGTCACTGGGCTAAACTATATATTGGTTTAATTGAAAGCAGAGAATCTCAAACTTACTTGACCTGCCCCCTTTAAAAAAAAATTACTCACCACTCCCCTGGAAATAATTTTTTTTACCCTTTAATATGTTTTTTTTAATGTGCATAATTTCACATTTTTTAAAAATAACACATCTTAAATTTAATAATTTATTATAAATTTGTGGGGTTTTTTCCTGCATTGATGCAATATTATGTCATTTAACCATATAGTATCATACTGTAAACAAGTAATTACATGCTCATTCCTGCCGATACCTGTTGGACTTCCCAACAATGCGATATATGCTTGCCTGCCAACATTTGCTTGTTGAGATCTGTTGGCGAATTTGACCACTGATTGGTTGTAACTTGCATTTTGTGTGTTTATTTGGAAAATAATGTAATCATTAAGACTTTAACTCTCTTACACAACAAATGAAACATGTACAAATAATGGTTTTTCAAAATTTTCTTCACTTCTTTCCTTATGCTTTCACTACCCTCTTATTTTTATTCTACATCCCCCAATTGCTCCTGAGGCTACTACCACCCCCATGGATTATTCCAGTGTACCCCAGGGTGAGGTATTTGCCCACTTTGGGAACCTAGAAGGTCTTAACAAGGCTTTTGTAGAATTTCTTTAACTCTCCATCCTCTTGATAATGAGTGACCTGCAATTATTTTCATATTTTGCAAGTATTTATCATGAGCACTGCACAATGAGATGATCAAATTTCTCAAATATTTCTATACAAGCAGTAAAACCAACTCTGCCATCTCCTTTTTTCTTTCAACTTTTCTAGTTATAACCTGTGTATTATCTGTCCCATTTAACTACAAATCTGGTGACTTAATTTATGATACCAGTATTTTGATTAGTATATTTACTTCCTCAATTAGTATGTTTGTATAAGTATTGATCTTTGGACAATTTTTTACATTTAGAGAGCCAACAGAGGAAATAATGCTCATAGGTGGTGGGAAGAAAAAACCCAAAACATTTCCACCACTATCATAATAGAAACAAGAAAGGACAGTATATTCCAACAAGGGTCATTTTGTTTTTTGTTATGTAGTTTGCTATTATCAAAGAATTCATCACCAAGGGGCCAACCTATTGGTAATTAAGCTTTCTATACTTAGTCTGGTCCTGGTCCTTGGAAGGCAGATACAGTCTGTTGCTAGGATGGTAATTGAAATCATTTCAGCTTGGTAGAACTAGCCAAAGTTTATCGTCTATTAGCATGACCTTCAAATATTGAGGGCCATCTCCATGCCATAGTTAGGAATCAGAACACTATGCTCTATGTGGAAGAGAAAAACAAATCCACACCTAGTACTTGATTTCAAGGACTATATTTTTAAATGGAATTAGAGAATTTTCTAGTCACCCTATATTGCAGAATATTTTAATGATACTTCCCTTTTTAAGCTGTTATGAGTAGAAACATGAGAAAATTGTTTTGTCTGCCCTGGTCAAGGACTTATCCATTGCTTAGATTTTTGTTTCAAGATCTTGGTTTTCATTCATTTTTTATATGTAATTTAGTATAATTATTATATAAGGTAAACTCACTTGCAAATAAAACACTGACCACTTGTCTATAATGATAGTTCTTTCAATGTTCTAGTGAAGTTCTCTATTATAAGTGATTAAGTTTTCATAATACATGATGAAACCTGAAAATGGCATTTAAAACAAATATCTTTTTTTTCATTATCTTATAATGTATTTCACTTTGTTTTCCTTAATTACATAGTAATTTGTCTCCTCATCAAAAGTAGTTATCATCTAATTTTTCCCCCACAGGCTTTGGAATAAGAATACATTATGAACAATTGTTTAATGAGAGGCAGCATTGTATAAACTCAGTGAAGTCAGGGACTTCATCCTGTCTAAATTTTGTATCTCTCCTTGTAGCTATTCTACTCCTATACACAATAAGCAATTGATGGTTTTGTTAAATTGTGTTCCTTCACATTCCACATATCTTCCAAGTGTGATGAAAATTCTAGCACCCTAATTTCCTGGACATCTTAGGTAGTTGAATCAGTGCTCAGGGCAGTCTGAATCTAGTTGTGTTCTTAGTCCCATTTCACTTGACTGGATATGAGTGTTGTGGGCTTTGTGAGTGTTGGGAAAAACAAGAATATTGTGAAGGATGCTTTTTTGTACCCAAGAAAAGGCCTCCATTTGTGGCTCTCCTTTGATTGGATTTTGGAAATTTCAAACTTTACCAACTTTGCCTATTTCTGGTTAAGCAATAAAGAAAAAAAACTAAATTACTGAAAGGAAAAGAAATATAAAATTTTGCTTGAGTGAGGAATATTTTCATGAGGGAAATGGGGAAGAAGGATGTTATATTGGATTATTCATAACTGATATTTTTAGTATTTATTTATCTTGTTATTAATCAGAATTTATGTAGCCCAAATTACCTATACAATTGATAAGGATAACGTTGTAACATTGTTGTTAAATTTCTTAGTTCATGATTAATACTCTTGAAATGTATCATCTCATTTGACAGTGGTATATATTTTATTGAAATGTTGGTTCAATCTTATTACCTATGTTTTGGTCATAATTTATACGTTAGAGTTTGCAGTGTGACACAGTAAATAGAAAGTTAGCTTCAGAGTCAAGAAGACCTGTGAAAATTCAGGTTCAAATTCTATCTCTGACACATACACTATTTATGAAAGTAGACAAGTCACTTAACCTCTCAGTGTCTCAGGCAGTCTTCTAAGATTATAAACTGATGAACAGTTTCTAATCATATTTTAGTAAAGGAACTATTCACTGGGATTTCTTTATAACAATAAGATCACAGGTACACACTGAAACTTTTTTTTACATTGAAAATACCCCAAATATGATTATTTGATGACTTGTTTTTTACATCTGAGTTACTGCAACAAGAAAATATATTGAAAATACTACAATACTTTGATGAATCTGTTCTAGAAATTTTAGCTATTATAGTGAAATAAAAGGAAATTGAGGGAACAAGTATAGGCAAAGAGAAAATAAAATAATTACTTTTTGCATATGACATGATGGTTTACTTAGAAAAACTTAAATATTCAACTAAAATTAATAACTTCAGCTAAGTATCAGGTTATAAAAATAAGCCAATACAAATCAGCTTTTAGACATTCAACTAAAATTCGTAATTTCAGCAAAAATCAATGCAAATCATCTTTTCTACATATTATCAACAGTACTCAGAAGAAAGAAATTTAAAAATACAGTCAAATATAACTACAAAATATACAAAGCATCTGGGAGTCTAGCTGCCAAAATACAGATATGAATTATATAATTATAGCTACAAAATGCTCTTTGTAGAAATAAAAATTGACTTTAATATTTGTAGTGTTATTCATTGTTTAAGCTTTGACTATATCAATATTACAAAAAAAAAACAATTACTATGTACCTAAATTTATTTACAGATTCAGTCATATCAAACTCTGAAATTGCTATCATATAGAACTCTTAATTCATTCTGGAGAATAAAAGGTCATGGTTCTTAAGGAAAATAAAGACAAAAACTGGGAAGGAAAAGACCCTAGCAGTACGAGATTTGAAACTGTACTACAAAACAATAACTATAAAACCTATTCAGTACTGATTTTAAAATGAAAGTTGACTAGTAGAGCAGATTTAGAGCACACAAGATTTGGAAGCAATCAGACGTAGTAATAGTTCAGTAAATTCAAGGGCACCAACTATAGCAAATAAATGTAGTAAGAATGGACGTAGTTGTTTTATTACTGTTTCTGGTATTTCTGTATTACAGATAACCAAGTTTTGGTTTTAAATACGTAACGTATAGTGAGGAAAGTCTACCTGTTCTTCCTCTTTATTATTTATAAAATAAACAGATGGTGTATTTTTTTAAATTAAAAACCCTTCTTTTGGAATCTATACAGTCATATATGCTTTATTTTTGTTATTAAATTGCTTTATTACACACACACTTCTAATATGACACAAATCTCAAATTATTGGCATAATATTTTTCATGTACTTTTAAAATCTCTTATCTAATTTTTATTTTAATATTTGTGCACTTATATTTATTAAAACTGTTTACAATTTTCTCTGTATTATCTTACTGGTTTAGATTCCAAGACCCATGTTTCTATCATAGAAAGACTTTTGGTAGCAAAGTTTGCTTCTATTTAAAAAAAATTATATTGCATTGAAATTGCATTGAAAATTCTTTGAATGTTTAATAGAATTCACTTGCAAAGCCATGTAGTTCTGTTTTGTTTTTTCACCTTTTAGTTCCTTTATTTTTTCTGAGTTTGAGTTACTGATTTTCTCTTTCTTCTGTTAATTTATCTTTAATTATTAATCGATTTTATTTGCTTTCAGTTTTGTCTCTAGTTTCTCTTATTTCCTGTTTATTAGCTGTGAATTTTCCTTTGTTTTCATTATTTATATTGGTAACTTGTTTTCTCTATCAGAATAGCATTTGTCTGTTTTTATCTTTCAAAAATCAGCTCCTCTTTCAATTTATTGTTAATTTTCTTTATCTCTTATGTTTCCAGAATTTCTGTCCTTGTGTTTAGATGGAGTTTTTTTTTTTAAATTTCTTGCTTTTCTAGGTTATTGTTGTTATTTATACCTAATTCATAGATCTGATTTTTTCTTTCTCATTGGTTACTTAATTATACAGATTATATTGAGTACTTAATTATACACATGTTCCTTTAAGAACTACTTGATTATATTCTGATAGTTTAGTTATATTGTCCTATTTGTTACATTTGAGTTAAATGTATGATCTTGAGTGAAATAAGTTCTCGATTTGTCTGATTTCTTCTTTGACTCAACAAATCTTTATGACTAAATTATATTCTCCACTGACCTTTGAATCTTTTATTTCAGATTACTTTTATAAATTATGATATTTATTGTCATTTGGTCAAGTAAGGATGTTTTTGTGCCCTAGTTTTTATAAGGGTTCTGTATACAGCTTAGAAATTTTATATGCACATATAAAATTTATATAATTGTTTTTGTTGATATTCAGTAATTGTCAGAGCTATATCTCATCTAAATTTTCTTAAATTCTAATCAGGTCCTTAACTTAATTCTTCCTGATGTTTTGTTGTTGTTTTTGTTATATTTAGCAAGGTATAAAAAGAGAGACAATAATATTCTCAACTCTTATAGTGTTGTTATAATTTTTCTCTTTTATCTGATTAACTTTTACTGGAGTTTTTAGCTGTTATGCTGTTTGGTGCATATATTTTTTTTTATTGTGCAGTTGTTTCAGTCAAATCCAACTCTTTGTGACCTCATTTGGGATTTTCTTGACAAAGACACTGGAGTGCTCTGTCATTTCCTTCTCCACCTCATTTTAGAGATGAGAAACTGAGGCAAAAGGGTTAAGTGACTTGCCCAGAGTCACACAGCTTTTAATAGTCTGAGGCCACATTTGAGCTCAGGAAAATGAGTCTTCCTGCATCCAGGGCTAGTGATCTGTGCACTGTGGTGCCACCTAGCTGTCCTATATGTATACTAAGTACTGATATTCATTGTTTGTGGTTCCTTCTTTTATCTCTCATAATCAAGTCCATTTTTACTATTGCTTTGTCTGAGAGCGTGATGGTCTTCCTTGCTTTGAAAAATAAATCATGTACATCATGATAAATTCTGCTCTAGCACCTCATTTTAACTCTGTGCACATTTGTTCTCACATAAGTCTCTTGTAAATTGTACACATCTCTCACGTGAACCAATGTAGTTTAAGCTTTCAAAAGCTTAAAATTACACTAAGAGTTTTGGGACATTTTGTATATTATTGGATTCAGCTTTCTATTCTATTAATCTCATGGGTGAATTCATTTATATTTTGTGATTGTTGATTGTTTATTTTTCCTCAATATTTTCTTAATTTTCCCCTGTCTTCACACTTTGTTCCTTTCTTTAGTCAATCCATAAGCATTTATTAAGTGCTTTGTATATGTCAGGCATTGTGCTAAGTGCTGGGAATATAAAGAAATGCAAAAGACAGTACTTGCCCTTGAGAAACTTAACAACATAATGGGGGAGATCATACACAGACTAATATGTACAGACAAGCAGTGTACAGGACAAATAAAAAATAATCAACTAAGGGAAGGCACTATAATTAAGAAGGGTTGGGAAAGGCTTCCTGTAGACAGTGGGACTTTAGTTGGAACTTTAAGGAAACCAGATAAGTTAGTAAGTGGAGATGAGATGGAGCATTCCAGGAATGGTGGACAACTAGAAGAAAGGCCTAGACCTCAAGGAAGCCAGTGTCATTGGTAAATGGTAATATAAAGTGCAAGAAGACTGTAAAGGCTGGCGGGGAGTTAGATGAATAGGTTATGATGGACTTCTAATGCCAGAGGATTTTATATTTGATCTTGGAGATGATGGGGAGCCACTGGTATTTAATGAGTAGAGGGAATAGGTGACATGTCACATTTATACTTTAGGAAAATCACTCTAACAACTGAATGTGGGATGGACTAGACTAGACAGAGACTTTTTTGTATAGACACTACTCTGAAAACTGTTGTAATAGCCTAGGTGTGAGGAGATGAGGACTTAAACCAGAATGGTAGAAATATCAGAGTACAAAGGGGATATATTCAAGAGATGTTGCAAAAGTGAATCCCATAGACCTTGGCATCAGATTGGATATAGGAAGTGAGAGAAAATGAGGAGTTGAGCATGACATCTGATTTGTGAGCCTGTGGGACTGCGAGAATGGTCATGCTCTCAATAATGATAGGGAATTTTGGAAGGAGGGACAGAGTAGAGGGAGGGATAATGAGGTTTGTTTTGAACATGTGGAGTTTAAGACATCTTCCAGAATCCAGTTCAAGTTGTCCGAAAGGCAGTTGGAGATGGAAGACTGCAGGTCAGCTAAGAGGTTAGGGTTAGATAGGCAGATTTTAATCCATGGGAGCTGATGAGATCAGTATAGAAGGAGAAAAGAAGAGGGTTCTGAATAGAACGCTATGGGTTTTGCAAAGAAAAAGATGGTAAATAATAAGGAATGTGATCATCACTAGCAATCTATAATTGAAATGGCCTTTTCCCATTCTTTTTCTCCTCTTCCATTCCAGTAAGCTCTGGAACTGTTCTGGTTTTTATGTTTTTCTCCTTTTAATCACTAGTTTATGTTTCATCTGCCAGAGTTGAAGTTTGTTTTCCTTTTGATCTTCTCTGCTCTGCCTTTCTTCTAGATCAACTCCCTCTACCCTCTTACTGTTCCTCTCTGTTTCCTTGCTGAGTTTAGTGTATATTTACACAGACTTTATGTGTGTAGTTTTGTTTGTGTATTTAACCTTCCTTTTTCTCCTTCATATAAAATTATCTTAATGTCTATTTGCCCAACCTTCTCTCCATATTTCTTTACTCTTCTTCTCAATCTTCCAATTATGATAAATTATAAACTGTTTCTTTCTTAGTGTATCCTTTTCCCCAGTTTATTTTATCTCTTAAAAATAATGCAACAGAATAAAACACTTACTAGGCCTTATATTTTTCTTTTTTAATTCTCTTTGTGACTTGTAAAAGCAGTGGAATTCTGAAGGCATATTTATCTCTTTCCCTCCATTAGCATATAAGCAAGTCATCATCCTTTTGTCTCTTACAATTGGTCAGATATATCACCCTTCCTGGGTTTCTTTTGTGTTTTGTGTTAGACCAGGACTGGGTAGAATTTTTAAATTACTAACAAAAATATGAGGGTGAAGCACAATAAGGAAATAAGGCCAATACTGATATTAAAAAAAAAAAAAGACTGAAACTGGATAGAATTTTGGAAATACTTTTTTTTTTTTTCCCAAATCAGTAATGTATTTATCTCCTTTATTGGTACTTTACTCTCATTTTTTTTTTTTTTTTTGCTTTTTGGCGGGCAATTGGGGTTAAGTAACTTACCCAAGGTTACACGGCTAGGTTTTTGTTTGTGTGTGTTAAGTGTCTGAGGCCGGATCTGAACTCAGGTCCTTCTGACTCCAGGGCCGGCGCTCTATTCACTGGGCCGCCTAGCCGCCCCCTCTCATATTTTTTCATTGGTTATATGGCAGCCTGTCCAAGCCCAGCATTTGGCTCTCTCCACTGCCCTTTGGTTGGTTAATAATTCTTCTCAGACTTTGGTATTTTAATGATTTAAAACCATTTAGTGTTACCAGAATTATAGTGGTATTTTAAAAACAGACCTTTGTTTCAGTGAGAAACTTGCAATAATTGTAAGCACTGGGTTGTTTTTCAGTTAGTTGCATTCTAGCCTTCTGTCCTTCCTCCTGTTCAGTTCTAGACCCAGGACACTGACCATCTCTGCAAGATGTGCTGATGGAGCATTTAAACTACCTGTGTGGACATTGTTCATCCATTTGTTTCTCTCTCTTTCTCTCATTAGGCTGGAGTGTTTTCTGTGGTTCAGGATTTTACTAATGGTCTGCATTATTCCAAAGCTTGATGGAATCAGCTCTATGGCATGTACCACCCCCTCATCTGCTCCACCCCCAAAAAAATAAAGAAAAAGAATCTCAATATCCAAAGGATAAAAGGATTACTGAGTTGGAAGGGACTTTAGAGGTTATGAAGATAGCTAGGTCACTCAGTGATTGTGCTGATCTTAGAGTCAGGAAGACCTGAGTCCATAATCCTGCCAGAGACAGTTCCTTGCTGTCTAACTCTCGTCAAATGACTTAACTTCTTTCTGCCTCAGTTCCCTCAGCTCTAAAATAGGGTTAATGTTAGTACCTACCTCCCAGTGTTGTAAGGATCAAATGAGATGTTTGTAAAAAGTTCTTACCACGGTGTCTGACACATAATTGACCCCTTCTGAATGGTTATTCTCTGAGCTCCAAGAGGTGAAGTGATTTGCCCAAAGTCATAAGGGAATAAGTAGCAGTAGCAGGATTCAAACCTATGTCCTCTGAATCCAAATCCAGTAGTCTTTTCTTCTGTGTGACACTACCCTAAATTCTTGTTCCATGGACCATGTATATCCTTTATGACCGTGGCAAATACTACTAATAATGAAGTTCATATGCATAGGAGACATCTTTTTTGGAGATCTTTTAAGGCCCGGTTTTGCTCTGCATTATATGTATATTATATATAATGTTTTATATAGATGATAAGTATTCTCATTTGATTCTTCCGTCCTTTATACCTTTCATTCAATTATGTGACTATCAAAATCTGGTTTATTACAGAAATCATTTGTGAAAAACCTCCCTATTCTCACCTTTTAATTTCAAGTAACAATTTTTTGTGGTATTTTGATCACTTTTTTTTTAGTGGTACATATACTTACGTATTTTTTTCTTCTAATTATTCATTGTCCTTCCCTCCAGTTTCTCCCTGAACTCAAAATTGTGTTGTCTTCAGCACAGTGCTTTATCCTTTTTTTCCCCATTTTTTTTTCTTATGTCAAGGGTAATAGACACCAAAATTGTGGCACCACTGTGATTGATGGAGAAAATAGCATGTTATAGAAATACAAACCTTTTCCATTTATGTTGACCTTCTCCTAGTTTTATCTATAAATGCTCCTGAGATAATCAGGATTATTTGGGTATCTTACTAAAACGTCTTCCTTTCTTAGCAAGTTTTTTTTTTCTTGAATTGCTTCTAGGTGTTTTATAAGGTAATATTGCTCATAGAATTATTTCATAAGTTTTATAAATGAGTTTATATGCTAAGCCTCTGTTGCTCTTCGCTCCTGTATCTGCCTCCTTGAAAGTCAGTCAGTTAACATTTATTAAGCACCTTTCATGTGCTATTCACTGTGTTAAGTGCTGAGGATATGAAGAAAGTCACCTGGCATGGTGGAGTCCAGAATGGAGAGATAGGAAATGGTCTGAGGAGGCATAAGTTACAGATTTAATTAATTTTATTTTTTTACAAATTAATTCATCTTGCAGAGTGATGAGTTTATGGAGATCAGGAAATACAAGAGATTGGCCAGTGATAAAAAAAATCCTTTACAAGTTTTTCCTAAGGCAGTTTCTAAGCTCTTTTGGTTTCTTCCTTATGGTGACTGATCTGCCTGTTAAGATTCATTAGGAAATGGTGACAGTCTGTCTTTGCTACTTCATTCACCATTGTTTTTTATCACGAATAATCTATTTAAAAAGGATAAGGTGGAGTTGACCAAATTATGTTTCTTATTTCCTTTTTTTTCATTCTTCTCATTTGGTATTGATTTTGAGTTTTACTTTAACTATTTAAAATAGGTCAAAAATTGACCATCACATGTGACCATCACATATGATTCAGAAATGACTCCTATGTAGATAGTCTTTGAATAAGATCTCTGTGGTCTACAAACTCTTTTCTAATTTTTGAGTCATATCTTCCACTATTTTTCCCCATTATTTTTCAGTAACGTCCTCTAAGGTTCGCATTGAAGTCATTGAATATTAAAGTGTATATTACTTTTCTCTGGAGAGTCTTGTCAAGTTCTTGATATAATTTATCTTCTTTCTCATCTTCACCTTCAATGATAAATGTCACATAAACTACATCTTCATGACGGTCTTTTAAAAAAGTAAATATTCTTCATGAGCACTTCAGTATGAAGCCATATGCCTCATAAAATTACATTCCATGTTGCCTTTAGATGTGTTAACAACACTGCAATATACTTAAACATGAGAGCCTTTGAACTGTCTTTATTTCTGCAAGATGAAATTAACTTCCTCATTTTTAGTTAGAATATAAATGATTGAGAATTCAGTTCCTATGCTCATAGTACCTATCACATTTAATGTACAGGGCTTTCAGAAAAGCCTAGCACTTCTGGTATTTGAGGGGCTGCCAAGGCCTTTTCAGGGCTGCTTATCTACCTTTGGTGTGCTCTTGTCAGCCAATTCTCACCTGTGGTTCGAAGAATGTAAAACATGCCCAGTGACCACACCATGGTAAAAACCAACTTTGTAGATGGAATAAACCAGGTTGAGG
Organism: Gymnobelideus leadbeateri; assembly: GCA_011680675.1. Taxonomy (NCBI): domain Eukaryota; kingdom Metazoa; phylum Chordata; class Mammalia; order Diprotodontia; family Petauridae; genus Gymnobelideus; species Gymnobelideus leadbeateri. Next base: position 63,833 of record WOXC01010237.1, read on the forward strand.
GTAACTGAAAGTCCTCAAAACTCATCAGTGAGCTGGGGGGATGTTTACCTCAGGCATGTGAGGACTTTTTTAAGCAGAATGGGCAAATGAGAATAATTTGTTCCAGAGGCTATGAAAGTGGCTTCATATGCACTGTGTTGAATGCTTAGTTTGGTCAGACATTGAAGACACCAAGGTCATCCACTACATCTTGGCCATATTGACTTCTCTTGCCAGGGGACTTTGATGACTCTGGAAAAAAGAGTGAGGTTGATGATTTTGTGCAGCTATGCCTCATTTAAATCCAATTCATGTTCAATTCAAGACATCACCCATCATCCACTCTTTTACCCCAACATTGTGATGTCATTGATCTTTGAAAACAAATGACAAATACCAACTAGTAATTTAAGTTTATAGACTGGCTAAAAAAATTATATCCTCTCATCTATACCTTTCTGTAACACAGCATATATGGCAGAGAAATCATTTTTTGTAGCGGCATAAAAATTAACAGTAACAGTTTGCATTTTTAAAACAACTATTCTTCCATTGTGCGAGTAACTTGTAGCTATTTTGTTATAATGTTCTTATTTAGAACAAAAAGCTTTGGATTTTTGTAGCTAACTTTAGAACTGCAATATCTTTTAAGTCCATTTCTTCTAAATGAATCCGGTAATATATTTTACAATAGTTTTAATTATTTTTTTTTCTTTCTAGCTTGGTGACGTGATGGTAGATATTGCAAGCAACATCATGTTGGCTGATGAGCGTGTTTTGTGGCTTGCCCAGAGAGAAGGAAAAGCTTGCAGTAGAATTGTTCAGTGCTTACAACAAATTGCTGCATACAGATTGGCAAATGGAGCCCATGTATATTCAACTGTAAGTGTAAATGTTATATCACACTCATTTTAAAATTAAATCATAAACCTAAAATGATAATTTTCAGTTTTCATTCTTGTGTGAATAGACTTTATTTTTCCAATTTTGAGTTGAATTTTTGAGAAAAGATTTTTTTAAAAGTCTGTTTTGCATTGGAATAATATGATTAATGGCACTACAAAAGCATCTATTTCTGATTTGTGTGATTCTGTATCTTAATCTATTTCAAGTGTTTTTCTTAAACTTAATTAAAAACATTAACATTGCCATAGTAAATCTATGGCTATACTATTCTAACCATCCCAGTATTCTGTAGCTAGATCAAAGGTTTGGTTTGTAGGAAGGCATGGTTTGGGATGTGTTGTGCACCCTACTTCCTCAGACCTTCATCACATATTCAAGAGGGCATTATGGGTCTAATATCTGATGTTTGTTGAAACCTTTCTTCAGCTAATCTGCAATTTTGACTTATATTTTATCTTAGAGTTTCATAGTTATGATAGCCATTGTATAAAGTAATAATTCTTTTTCTTTGTCCTTTATTTACCTTTGTCAGATTTCCTTGTTTGCCTTCTGTTCTCTAGTCTTGGATTTGGTTAATAAATACTTATTTTATTTATGTTTACCTGGGAACTTAATTAGTTGGGTCTTTTTAGGCCTCTTAGACTGTATAGGAATCTTGTTTTTTAAAACTGCCTTCCTATAGACTGCCAATGAAATTATAGATTTCTTGAGGTCAGCTGACTAGAATTATTTATATTTATTATAGGTTTGGATACATCTTCATGCTTCACAAGGGAATTAAAAAAAATTTTCAGTCATTTCTGATAATGGTCAGCATTTTTTAAAATCCCTATAACACATTGGAATATTAACTTGAAGCGATGTTCAAAGATTTCTATTTTTTTAAATCATAAATTGTTATATTATCTTCTAAACCTTGTTTAGATGGTTTTTCTTAAATGTAAACTGATATTCCGTTAATATTTTTCTACACAACCAGAAATATTTTACCATTTTTATGTTATATCACACAGCCTTGTGAGACTATACAATGGTTAAGAATTTAGTAATTCTTAGGCCCAATCCAAGCTCTGCTGCTAACTAGCTATATGTCTATGGGCATTTCATATAGCCTTTCTGGGCCTCAGTTTTGGAGTTGGGATTATTACTTATGTCTTATTCAGTAAAACACTGAGGCAAAATAATTATTTACTTTCTTTCTGGTTAAGATTCTTCATTGGGTGTGAAAAGTTAGATTGAATGACTTTGAGATCCATCACTGGCTCTCTGTTACTTAGAAGAGACTTCAGAGACACAGCAATAGGTTATCTTATTCTGTGATGTAGCAAGTAATTATTAGGTTCCTAACAGGTGCAAGGTACTATGTGAAATATTAGGAATAGAAAGGAAAAGTTCCTGCCATCAAGGAACTTGGCTGTGTCAGGAAGCAACATTGGTGTTAATAAAGAAATGCAAAGTATTTTTCAATGGAGGGATCAGAGAAGAATTTATCTTAATTTGCCTGAGTGTATATCTTACAGTATGATTATTTATTCAACCAACATGTATTGAATTGGAATGTTTACCTATCAGTTTTTTGTTCTATCTAAACACCTAGTATATTTTATTAAAATGTAGTGCAATGTAATATGTTATACGCATGCCAGATTATCTCATTATTTTTCTATGACATTAACCTTACATAACTAATATTTGTTGAATTTGAAGTATTCACCAAATATTGCTCTGGAAGCTTATGTCATCAAGGCTACCAGCTTCACTGGAATGACATGCACCGTGTTCCAGAAAGTGGCAACATCTGATCGGACAGGACTAACTGATTATGGAAGAAGGGATCCAGATGGACATCTAGATAAGCAACTGAGCTTTAAGTGCAATGTTTCTAACACATTTTCAAGTCTGGCATTAAAGGTATGATGCCTGATAGTTTATAGATATATTAATACTTTTCTTTATAGATAAAGAATATTAAAATGTGCTTTTATCATTTCAGAGATTAGACAGGAATAAAATAAAGGGCCAAATTAAAAAGTAGTGGAAAACTCAGAGCAGAATCTTCTTACTCTTCCTCAATAAAGGAGCTGAGCTGCTAAAAAAAAAAAAAGGCAATGGAAGTAAAAGTGATACAGTTCATTGAATTAGGAAAGGTATTTAAGCATATATAGGACAGTGCATGATCCTGGCCAAGCATCTTCACATTGCAGCGCTCTAGGCAGCTCTCTGTGGCTTTATGCAGCAGAAAATATGCTGCCCTACACTAGTAGGAAGAGTTTCCTCTCAGTGACTTATGCCACTGCAAGTCATAGATCCAGTCCCTGTTACTTATATAGTAGGGCAGAGAAGGAAAAAACAGAAAAAGGAATGTTATTCAGCTTAGTCTAATTAACTTCCTTACGAACACTTTGGCCTTCTGTTTTAAAAAATATATATTTATTTTTAATGTTAATTTAAAAAAAAATTAGTTCCACATTCTCACCCTACCCCTGTCTCATCCATTGAAAAGACAAATAATATATCACTTATGCATTAAGTCATGCAAAATATATTTCCTTATTAGCCATGTTGCCAAAAAAAAATTAAAAGCTAAAAATACAAGTAAAAAAAATAATGCTTCAGTCTACAGGCAGAGTTAGTTTTCTCTCTGGATGTGGATGACATTTTTCATCATGGGTCCTTCAGAGTTGTCTTGGATCATTGTCTTGATCAGAGTAGCTAAGTCTTTCATAGTTTATCATTATTACAATTTTGCTAGTCAGCGTATTTACATAGTTATTCTTTTTTGTCAAGGCACTGATTGTTGCTCTTTATTCGGTGATATTTGAATGATAACTATAAAGATCAGTAAGTTGTCATACCACAGGACTTAGAACTTAAAAAATTATGAAGTAATAGGATGGTGCAGAATTTCTAAGCTCTCTTAAGTTTTTAGTATATTTTTAGAGCAACCTTGCAATCAAATTCTTAAATCTTTTAAGTGTAGAGTGAGTGAATTGAATTAGTAATATTTGCTTTCAAAATAAAAAATGCAAACATATTTGGAAATTATTCTGAGCATGAATAAAAACAGAAGTGTTAACATTTCTTTCTTTTCATAGCATGTGTCTTTGTATTTTGAATACTATTTCCTTATTTTGATAGTTAGCTCTTGATGATATATAACTTTATTATCTACTTTTTGCCTTGTCTATAACAAATTTTAAATTCATGCCTGGCTTTTCTGTCAGTTACCAAGGATTTGTTAAGTGTCTACTATGTGCCAGCTCCAGTGCTAGGCAATGGTGATACAAAGAGGCCAAAGATTTAAAAAAGTCCCTGCTCTCAAGGAATTCACAGTCTAATGGGGAGGACCATGTTCTGTACAGACAGTCCATATGCAGGGTCATTGGGGAGGCATCAGCATTCAGTTGGCTCAGTGGACTCACTGATATTAAGTTGCCTTCCTGAAGAAGGTGGAAGTTCACCTAACACTTGAAGGAAGCTGGGGAATGAAGAGATGGAGATGAGAAAGGAGAGAACTTCAGACATGGAGGACAGCCAGTAAAAATGAATGGAATTGGGAAGTCTAGTCTCTTGTGTGAGAAGCAGTGAGAATAGTGTTACTAGATTGTAGAGTAAGTAGGCTGACTGGGTGGGGATGAATAGACTATAAGAAGACTGAAAGGGTAGGATGAGGATTGGTTATGAAGAAAATTGAAAACCAAACAAAAAATGTATTTGATCTTGGAGGTGATTAGGAAGCCATTAGACTTTATTGCATACGTATGGTGATGGCCTCACCCGAACGTTAGGAAGATCATCTGACAGCCAAATTGAAGATGGATTGTAGTGGAGAGAGACCAGACAGCAGCTGGTTGTTAAAATAATCCAGACCTGAGGTTATGAGGATCTAAGCCAGATGTTGGTAGTGTCAGAGGAGAGAATAAGGTATGTGAGATATGCTGCAAAGGTAGAATTGACAGCACTTGGCAACTGATTAGATATGGGGGTGAGAGAGAGCGAGCAATTATGTATGACAGCTAGGTTGGGAACCTGGTTGACTGGGGGAATCATGGTGCCCTTGATATAATAAGAAAATTAGGAGGGGAGTCTTGGGGGGGAAGATAATGAGTTCAGTTTTGCATATCTTGAATTTAGGATGTTGAAAAGACATACAATTCTAGTTGTTCAGTACCTAGTTGAAGGTATGAAACTGTAGGTCTGGAGAGAATTTGGTCCTGGAAAGATGATCTGGGAATCATCACCTTGCATATTTTATTTTTAATTTGAACAAAGTGCTTACTTAGTAAGCACAAGATATTGTCCTATACTGCCCCCCCCCCCCAAAAAAAAGAGATGGTATAGACCTTATTCCCAAAGAACTTAGATTTGAATTGAGTTCAAAAAATGCTTATTCAGTGCCTATTATTGTGCCAAGGCACTGTGACTACAAAAACCAAATCCAATCTATGCTCCTTAAGGAGCGTAGATTCTGCTAGGCAATCCAGAATTCTCTCTTCTTTTTGGTTCGCTATGGGTTCAGCTCATTGTTTATATTGTAGTTTTTATTCATGATCAACAGTCTTCCCATTCTGCTGGTTAGCATGATGGACGGTATATATTCTTTATGAACTTGATTCTTTTTTTTCTGTAGGAATTATTGAGCTGATCTCTATAAGAATTGTGGATCTTATTAAAAATATCCTGTAATATTAAGGGACCTAATGCAATGAGTACATGTCAGTAGAATACTGGGATATCTGAGGAAATTCAACGTATATGGGGAATCATTTTGCTCAGATTCTGTGTAGGTGTAGCACCAATGCAATATTCACAGTGCCAACAATTATTATAAATATACCAGCATAGTGCTTAATTGCAAAATACAGCAGACTCTCTGTATAGAAGACAGAAGCAAAACATTTATTCAGACAACAGAAAATCAAATCCCAAAACCAGTAAGCTGATTCCATCATAGCAGCAAAGAAGTTAATAAGCCACAACAGCACAGAGAGCCACAGCATCCTTTAGCCTTCCCACAAACCACCATTTACTCACAAGCCTAACTGCCTCCCTTGGCTTGGTCCTCTCTTCTCTCCAGTCTTTAGCTGCTCTGACTCCCAGCTTCCTGTGGGCTCTGCTCTACTCTTCAGCAAACTTCTCCCACCACAAACTCGATATGATTAGGGTATCTTTTCAAAGCAGGGAAGGTCTTCAAATTCCCATTACCATTACCTTAGGACATCTTCCATGGCACTGAAAGATACTTGCTGAACATTTATTGTTCTATTCTATGTCTTTTGGTAGTTATGGTAATACTGAACACAAAGTTGTCTTTTGTGCTTCTATACTGCATATTAACAGAAGTCTCCTTGTGTTTTCATCAGGAATTCCTTTGTGATGTGAAAAGAACATTCTCATTTTAATTATAATTATGTTATAATTACAGACTAACTATAATTATCTCACAGTGTAAGAGAGGAAATGTTATGTACACAAATAGCTGATGTACAAAAGACTTTTTAAGAGGAAAAGAGAAGTCTGTCCAGGCAAAATGTGGTGAGAGATGTGAAGAGCAAGAAATCCTTTCCATTTTGTGATCATAAGGAAAATTTGCATGGGGGAGAGAGCCACTGAGTTATTGGGCCTTTAAGGAAACATAATTAGGAAATCAAGGCTATTTGGAGTGGGGGAATCATTGCAGAGATAAATGGCAATGTCTGAGGTTTATGCACATTATTTTTCTCTTTCTAATTTCTTTAATTCTCTCTTTTCTTTCTAATAAAAATAAGCATTCTCTTTGCAGTCAAAACTTGATTTATCACTTATAAAGTTTTTGTTGTTTAGTCATGTGTGACTTTTCATGACTTCATTTGAGGTTTTCTTGCCAGAGATACTGGAGTGATATATCATTTCCTTCTCCAGTTTGTTTTATAGATGGGGACACTGAGACAGAGTTAAGTAATTTACCCAGGGTCACATAGCTAGCAAGTGTTTCAGTACAGCTTTGTACTTATGTCATCTTGACTCCAGACCCAGTGCTCTGGACGGTGTCACCTGACTGCCCTATAAATTATGAAGTATCTGTGACTTAATCCTTTAAACCAAGTACAGTAGAGGTAATATGTTGTTAAATCAACATGTCATAAAAGTTAGTATTACAAATAATGTAGGCATATTTTCCTCCTCTTTAAAAAAAAATCATTCTGGGGTGGCTAGGTGGTGCAGTGAATAGAGCACCGGCCCTGGAGTCAGGAGGACCTGAGTTCAAATCTGGCCTGTCACTTAACGCAAAAACTAGCTGTATGACCTTGGGCAAGTCTTTAACCCCAATTGCCCTCCAAAAAGAAAAAAAAATCATTCTAATTTTATAGTAATTTCCAAATTGGACCAGACTTTGTGGATTTTATGAATGACAACCTGCAAGTTTAGGAAAATTCTGACTTGCCTTAGATCATAAGTATAGTCATAGAACCAGGACTAACTAGGTCTCTTGAGTCTCAGTCCAGCACTCTAAAGCACCTTGATAAATGTATATAAGATCTGTATTCCTAGTTTAGAAGTCAGGCATGGTTATGAAGCTCTGATAAAATACCAACATGTGGATTTTAAATTGTTTTAATTGCACTGGTTGTTACTAATGCATTCATTTTTGGAGCCCTTTCAGTTGCTCAAATCTGTGTTTAAATATACTTACTAAAACTGCATTGTTTGGGAAGTATGTGAGCATACCTGAGGTCCTAGCATAATAATTTTTTAAAATTAAAATTTATCTTAGTTTTCCCTATATACTCTGTAGACATTATTATAGTGAAAGTAGATATCTACCATTAAATATTTAATAAAAAGTTTACAGTTTTCATTGTAATAAATTTGTGAAGATATGTCTCAGGTTGGAATGAATCTACAGTTTGTGATAGTTTACTCCCTATGATATTAACCTTTCATAGTCTCCTATAATTTCAAATGGTTAAGGATGTCCATATAAAACCATTGCTCATGGGTAGCTAGGTGGTGCAGTCAATAGAGCACCAGCCCCTGGAGTCAGGAGGACCTGAGTTCAAATATGGCCTCAGACACTTGACACAAAACAACTAGCTATGTGACCTTGGGCAGGTCACTTAACCCCAATTACTCTCCAAAAAGCAAAAAACAAAAACTAAAAAAAAAAAACAGAAAACATTTTTATTTTAAAATAAATTTGCTCATTTTAAAATATATTTTAAAATATATTTCTTTTTTTAAAAAATTGCTCATTTTAAAAATATATTTCTTATCCTTGAAGGTATCTACATCATTACCGAACCTTTATTTAGACTTTTAGCAGATACAACTTTTTAAGGTAAAAATCTCTGCAAATTACTACCTAGTAGGTAAAATTATATTTGCTTTTATATGATCCAGCTCAAATCCTGTCTCCTTGAAGATATTTAGGCATATTTTATTGAGTAATGGTCAATAAAACACAATCAGCATTATATATCTACCAGTCATATAATGACAATGCTTTGTTTTAAATTTCATCTTTATATTTAACCTTCCTAGGTGGATTATAAGATCTTTGAGGACAGGAATCATTTCATGTTTTATGTTACCATAACAGGGATATAGGGTCATTTATCTTTTTTTCAGAGATGTCAGCAACTCTTTACAGCGCCCTTAATAGGGGCAGCAGCAGTTTTTCTCTTACTCTGAAGTTGTATACAGGCAGCATATGAAAGTGGGGAAAGCTCAGGCCTTAGGGCTAGTGCTTAGACCAGCTCATTATACTTAATTTTTAAATCAGTATATATGTTGCAAGAGGGAGAACAAGAGAATCAGGAGAACAGGTTCTCATTATGACAGATCAGTGCAGATCCTTCATGACTTTTCCTGGTCCTCTGTTTTGTGTGGGACTCCGAAGAAGGCCTATGCATCAGTATGTGGCCAGTATACAGAGAAGCATCTGTTGGAGGGTGATCATGCCTTCCAAGGCTCAGGCAGCTGTATCTTTGAGAACACAAAATCGTAAGTGTAGTATTAGAAAGGGAGTTCTGTCCCACTCGTGTACAGCTGAAGAAACTGAGATCCATGCAGTTTCATTGATGATGAAGTGGCAGAGGCAAAAAGTAGTAGGGTGTGACATGAACTTTGTTCCTGTAACTCGTAGTTTGACTTTCTAGTCAGTGTTGCTTTTATTGCATGGCAGCCTCCATCATGTTCTGCATCAGTCCTTGCTTTCTCAGTCAGGCTTGTGTGAGAGATTGAAAGACTCTAATACTAAGAAGTCATTAACTATACACCACCAGCCTTAGGGCCCCGCCCTGCCGCCACAGTCTTTTACAGTGCCTTGCATGCTGTGGTTTTTTTTTTTTAAGAAAATAATCTTACTTCTTTAAAGCCTCAAGTTATATACTACAGCCTTAGTGCCCTACAATATGGTGATTCTTTCCTGTTTACCTTGCTAATACCTTTCATTTTATTGGCTTGAAGTATGTTTTAATCTTTTCATTTTGTCTTCAAATAAAAATCACAATTGTATATTACTTTATTAGAAGCTTTTGAAATCTTCTAATAGTTCAAGCTAGTTTTTTAATACTTTATTACCCTTAAGAGCTTGATACCATCTGCAGATATGACAATTTTGTATTTTCTTTTAGATCAGTTTAGAATGATTAATATTCATTCTTAGCACTGATCCATGTTAATATTTTGTCCAAGCAAAGAAGTATCAATTTATCCTGTTTAAATTCTTTCCCTAGCCATGATTTAAAAAAAAAATCCTTCCCAATTTTGTGCCATTTTCAGGTTTAAAACAGTTTGGGTATAAATCTTTGTCAAAGACTTTTTTCCAAGTCTGAATTAGCATTTCTCAAATGATTCACAGAATTCCGCAGTTCGAATAAGAAGTATAAGAAGTTCAGCCAAAACCTCACTACAAAGATAGACAATAGGCACATGGAGCAAATCTGGCTGCTCTGCTAACTGTGTCAGTCATATATGATGTATGCTTGAATCTAGTGCAAAGGACATTAGGTTGGCAAAATTGATTATGGAAGATGGGTTTCTTGTTCATCAAGAATTGGTCTGTGAATGTATACAACAGTGTATATATCACATAGCTTGTAAGATGCATTGGTTTCTGAAAGTAATGGGTATAAATTTATAGTATTGCTTTTTACTTCAGTATATAAGTGCCTCTGTGATCTCATCGATGATAATACTCATCTGTATTACAGCTTCCTTCTTTCTTTTATGGCTTCCTTCTATCTGTTCCTTTTCCCCATATTCTCCTAAAAGTTTTCCACAAAGTTTTTTTTTTTTAAATCACTTTTTTGTTAGTAAACCCTTAGAAAAATGATCATGATAGAGGTCTTTAAATTTAGTCCATTTATCTAATAAACCTGTTGATTCAGCCTTCCCTCTTACCAGCATCTCCACCTTCTCTAAAATACGTAGTCTTTTTCTTCATTCCATCCTGTGGAGAAGATCATCTGAAGGGCCACAGGGAAGTTGTTGGCAGTTTTGAAGTGCTTGCCAGCAGTATAGATTTGACAGATCAGCTTCTCCATACAGATAATTCTGTTATTTACCAAAAGATTTTTCAATAAGGGCACTTGTAGACAAGACACTTCTTTATCTTGGTCTTGCCATAACAGCATTTGTAAATCAGATCCTTCAGAGACTTCAGGGTTGGGTAACCCTATACAATGTATGGTTTCACATGCCCCTTGAGCTTAATCAAAGTGCTGTTGAAGATTTGGCAAAGACACAAAAGCTACAATACTTTATGGACCTTGAGCCTAATACCACTGATACCTCTAATTCTGATGATTAAGAGCTAATTTCGGTTCAGTCAGTGCATGATAATTGCTAGCTTTGTGTGCCCATCTAGCCAGTTGTATTTTACTTTTGTACATCTGTCTGTATTCCTTATGGTAGGTTTTAGTTCTTTCATAGGTAGTCTGACATTCTTTATCTGTTTTGATTTTCCTATCTGGATTGTTAGGTTGATCCGTTTTGAATAGTAGTGATTCTTTAATGTTATCATGCTTGATATAATTAGCATAGTGTTATCTACAAAATGAGGATTTTTTCCTCATCTGTGTAGGGGAATCTCTTTTCCATTTGCCCTTTTTTTTTTTCTTTTTGGAGGGGGGAAGGTAGGGCAGTTGGTTAAGTGACTTGCCCAAGGTCACATGGCTAGTTTTGTGTTAAGTGTCTGAGGCCATATTTGAACTCAGGTCTTCCTGATTCCAGGGCCAGTGCTCCATTCACTGCGCTACCTAGCCATCTCTATTTGCATTTTTTCAATGACCATCCTAAATTAACTTTTGGTGAGCATATGCGACATATATGCCTCATTTCATATTGATAATATATAGTAAAGCAGGGTGGGTTTTGTTTTTGCTTGGTTCATTTTTATTGCATCATTAGTTTTTGTTTTTGTTCTTTCCCCCTATTATCCATGTAAATTTCAGATATATCATTACTGAATTTCCTGATTAGTTTAGTATTGTTGTGATAGTTGGTATTTGTCTAGTTGTTGTTTGTGTGGTCTCTACCAGGAAGAAATTCATACTATAATGGGAAAAAAAAATCAAACTAAGAGTATGAAAGAGAGAATTCATTTGGTATGTATCTTTTTTTTTTTTAATTAATTTATTAGTTTAGTTTCAGTTGACAAGATTCAATTCCTTAGTTCCTTGATTTTCAAATTTCCTTTACTTCCCTCCCCCCTCCCCTCATGACATCATATAGTACAGTATAGGGTCTGCAAATGCATTCATATTAAACATTATTCCAATTACAAAGGCATATTGTACTAGGTGGGATGAAAGATGGTAAGGAAGAAGTACAACCAAACAATGAGAAGAACAAGATCATTTAGTTTGCTTCCATCAGGATTCAGGCTCAGTTCTTTCTAGTTAGATCTCTGGATGGCTGGTATGTATCTTAATTCTTAGAGAATTTGCATTTCTCATTCTAGTATAGTTGCACACAGCAAAGTTTTTTTGAACTATTTTCATTCTTTTTTTCTGCTGCAGTTTTAAGAAAGTAAAATGATATTAACTCTCAGACTTACTGGTTATCAAATTCAATATGGCTTTTTCATAAATAGCCCATTAAAAAGAGTTTTTGTTTAACATGAAATTTGAAAACTTGAAATGTGAAATTGAAGGAAAAATTATTTTCTTTCTGAGAGACTGATAATAACCTTTAAAATATTATGTTTTTTAGAATACTATCGTAGAAGCATCTATTCAGCTTCCTCCTTCCCTTTTCTCACCAAAGCATAAAAGGGAAACCAGACTAGCTGATGAATCTATTTACAAGCTTCAACTTATTGCATTCCGCAATGGAAAGCTTTTTCCAGCAACAGGAAATTCAACACATCTGGCTGATGATGGAAAGCGGAGGACAGTAGTCACCCCTGTGATTCTCACCAAAATGGGTTTGTTTCTGAAAAATACTGCTATGTAATTATTACTTGTGATTTTAAGTGTTTTTACACAAAATAAATTCCTAACTGATAACTTGTTTACCCTCCCAATAAAATAATTCGCTAATAGTAACAATGTGACTTTATAACTGAGGCCCCAAAATAATGCTTTATGTTCAGCTCTGTTTAATGACTCACTCAGCAAATTCCAGATTTTATACAGCTTTGCATGTAAGTTGTTTTTTTAAACTCTTGTATTTTTCTTTTAACAGATGGGATAAATATAGATACTCAACACATTCCTATTAATGTTACATTACGTCGAATTGCCCATGGAGCAGATGCTGTTGCAGCCCAATGGGATTTTGATTTGCTGAATGGACAAGGGGGCTGGAAGTCAGATGGCTGCCACATCCTCTCCTCAGATGAAAATGTTACAACGGTTCAGTGCTACTCTCTCACTAGTTATGCGGTACTAATGGTATGGACTTTTAACATTTTCTGTGTGAAAATTAACATTAAACACTTGAGTTTTATTTTGTCTCAGACTTGATAAGGTACTTTTAAAAAATTCTAAAATGACCTATTTGATTATTTAAGAGTGCTTGTTCAGTGTAGTTGAAAGGGAAATTGATTTATTTCCAAGTGTGCTTGAAAAGTACACTGGAAGTCATGTAAAGATAGAAAACTTCACTAAATTAAAAATAGAAATTGCACTAGTAATCTATAATAAATGAACCAGCATATTATGTAAGATTATGGTTTTCTAGAGCTGGAAGATCCAGTCTCTCCCCATGTCTTCCCAACAAGTACCTCTCATTTGTTGAGTATGTAAGCTCCCTTCATTGAGACAGACCATAGCCATTTATAACTTACAGTTTTAGCATGAATGAAAGAATAAAGCATTGTTAAATGCTTACTAAATGTAAGGCACTGTGCTAAGCACTGGAGATACAAAGAGAGAAGTAAGATAATTTCTGCTCAAGTAATTCACAACCTCCTGAGGAAGGTAATAAATAAGGAAGGTTTTAGTTATAAGTCAGAGGGAAAAGTTCTGTGGTCCTTAGGGTGCAGCAAAAAAGCAACTCTCAGTGTCTCTTCTTTAATGTCATTTCTACTGATAAAATTACATTAGTTTCTGATATTGAAATACTTAATGGTGCTAAGGAATTTGGTAGCACTAGCTTTCTTTTTTGAGCATTCAGTAGCTGTGGCTATAGCACCTACAGGAACAGTTGCCAAGCTGCATTTCCCTAGGAGCTTTTCCAAGATGACAGTTATGGACCATGGGCAGAAAGCATTGTTATTCCCAAGGCTTTTGGGTTCAGGGCCCTGGGCTGTCTCCATCAAGATATGTTGATGAGGGTGGTGGAGGTTTAGTTTGCCTGGGACATGCTGCCTCCTATTTCTTCCTCAGGAGACTTTTCTGTTTCAGTTAGGCTACTTTTTGTTGGCAATTGTTGGGGACAGATGATACCCCCTTCTCCACAGGAACCCTTCCCCTGATGATGGCTGTGAGGACTGAGCTGGAATCATAATTGGTGGTCTAGAGGATGCTATCACCCGTAAAGCTCCCGTACTTATTTGCCCTTCAGCAGCAGTTGGTCAGCATTTATTGGTGGTGATATGGTGGCTCTTCCATAAGGATTTCTCCTCTCAGTGGTGGCTGTAATTGCTGAGCCAGAAACAATTCTCTTGGTTTGGGGAACATTGATTGCTATTTCTAAAGTTCTTGGTTTCAAGGTCCTAAGTCTTCTCCATCAGGGTCTGATTAAAGATGATGGTCAAGGTTGGTGGTGGTCTTTGGGATTTCCTGCCTCCTGTATCTCCCTCAGTGTCCTTCTAGAGCAGGTCATCAGCCCAGTCAGCAGTTGGTTCACAGTTGGTGGGTATTGCTGGGACTTTCTCCACAGGAAGTTTCTCTTCGTCTCCCCAGGTGATGGCTTTGAGGGCTGGGGAGGAAAATAAAAAGGTTGGATTGTAAAACATTTAGATCTGAGTCCAAGGCTTCCTTGGACATCGAGTCCAAGTTGGATTTCAAGTCTAACTTCAAGTGCAACTATCTACCATGTGATAGTGTTTTTTGTGCTTTCAGTTTAAACAGGAGAAAACTGAGACCCATAGAAGTTTAATTTTCCCAGAAATTTGTAATTAATTCTTGACCAAACCAAGGCTAGATTCTATTTTACCACATAATTGTTAAGTTTTCCTTTGAATTTTAGATTAATAGTTATTTCTTTGGAAGAGCCACAGGTAGCACTAGTGCAGCACACAATGATTTTTTTATTGCAGTTGAGCTTGTCTTGGGTTATGGCCTATTGATCTAAACCCTTCGTTGGTTTATTTATGGGTCTCTAGAGCTCTTTAATTAGTATTTTTGGTTAAGCCATTTATTTATTGATCTGTATGAATGTATTTACATGAAGAATAAGAGCTTCTTATTTATTGTAATAAATGTTATTTATTGTTATAAATGTTCCTATTTATTAAGTAAATAATACTAAATTGAATAAAAAAATTCTTTTACAGCTAACTAAAAGTTGGTATATTTTAGGTTTTTATAATTTTTAGAAGTAGGTTTCATCACTTAGGGCTTTTGTAGACAGGTATATATGTGGTAGTAATTAGGAGTGGGGAAATGGTTTTTTAATGAATAAGAGCCTCCTATATTTCTAAAGGTATTTCTTAGACACGAATGGTTTAAAGCTAGTGGGAGAATCAGATTGGAGATTTCCATGACTAAACCCAGTATTCTCTCTTTCTGGCCTATGATGAATATTAAACAAAGAACTGTGAATAAATTTTCTTTTGAATGGAGAAAGGCAAGGTAGTTGGGGTTAAGTGACTTGTCCAAGGTCACACAGCTAGTAAGTGTCAGGTATCCGAGGATTTGAACTCGGGTCCTCTAGACTCCACAGCCAGGGCTCTATTCGCTGCACCATCTAGCTGCCCCATGAAAGAAAATTTTGCACAAAAACATGGGAAAGATTCTTTTCTCTTTGCTTAAATTCATTTTTTTTTTTGCACTTAAAACACACATACATACTCTCTCTCTCTCTCTCTCTCTCTCTCTCTCTCTCACTCACACACACACACACACACACACACACACACACACACACACACACAACTAGACGTAGTCTGAAAGTATAGAATTATAAGAACTTTGCCCCAGCTTTCTTGGCCCTGTTTACTTAGAATTTTTCTCCCTTTTTGGTCTAAGTAGGCTTGTATAGCCTGAGAAATGATATATGAAACAAGAGGTAGGAGCTAGAGACTCACATTGGTAGACTCTTCAGCTATCTTGATACTTTTGGTATTACCAGAACAGGCAAGTTTCTCTTCCAGAAGTATAATTTATTTGTCCTGTCAGTGATAGAGTGTGAGGTATTTAGTATGTTAAATGTGGTGTGATCATAAAGTAATAAGATGTCTCAGAAAGGCACATTTAGAAAGCAGTCTTATTGCTTCATAATCACAACATATAAATTGTCATGAAAAGCATATCCCCTTTTAAGATTGGACTTTTTGATTTATGTTAGAAGGAAATTTATGATTTACACATGACATGCTATATCTTAATAAAGCAAAAATAATAAAAGAGAAATAGTAATGGGAAAATAGCAAATTGTTTCAGATTTGCATAGGAGTTTAATAAAGAAAATTAAAAAGAATGAAATATGGATTGTGGAAAAAAAAAAGATTTTTCAAACTTTAATACCATAGCATGATACCCTGTAGCTTAAGTTTTTCTCATTTAATCTATCATCAATTTAATGTTTCTATTTTTGAACTTCTGAGCTATTGTTTTAAACCATTTTAATTAGCTTAATCCTTTTCTGGAAGGACTAGGCCATCCTTTGATCCTGTGTATTTACATTTAATCTTTCTTTAGTGTGTAATGCACTATTGTTTAAAGCAAAAATATGCTAGCAAGTATTATTTATATTATTTTTTCTTAAATATTACTGTGCCACCCAGAGGCAACAAAGTGATATACATCAAGAGTATCAGAAAATAATATAAGCTATCCCTTTTAATTTAGGCAAGGGTATCATTATTTTTTTTTTAAGTTGCTGTTTCCCAAAATATTTAGCATCAAGGATTTGAAGCCATGAAGATAAAATGTTTTGTATAATGTTGAAGAAATTTTATGAAGAAATTTTTTAACTTTGAGATTTAATCCCATAATTTTTGTTTTTCTTTTTTTAAAAAAATATCTTTACATAGGTAAAACCTTATTTTTCACAAGTATCATTTGAACACACAGTTTTATTAAAAACAAATTCTTTTCCACACTGACAAAATATAGAAAAATGCCTTCTGGTGAATTCTTTTAAATGAAAAAAATTCAGTAAAATAAGTTCATAGACTCATATACTCTTATCCACAAAGGAATCAACCTTTTTAATAAAAATGTTTTGGATTAGCTTTGTATTTATATAGCTCACTGTGGGAGTTACAGTGTAAGAGAGAGGTAGGAATTGTGAGTGCAGAAAATTTAGATAAGTATGCTGAGAAACTCAAAGGCACTGAGGTTTGGGAGGTGGAGGAGAAAAGTAGAAAAAATTGTTAATTGAACAGAGAGGCTGTTATGGTATTGAGAAAAGCAGAATTTTAGGTAGAGGCATGTAAAATATTTATCCAAATGTCTAAAGTATTGGGCAGAAACCCTGTAAAATCAAAATAGCAAGCATTTTTTGGGCACTTGCTTTTGTGCTTAGTGCTGGGAATACAGTGAAAAAAAAGGTGAACATGGTCCCTCCTCCAAGAGCTCCTCATGATTTAGTGGAGGATGTAAGAATGGTTGTGTAAAAAAAAAAAATGCACAAGATGAGGCGGCATGTATAATTTTTTATCTGTATCTGTGGTGAAAATACCCTTCCTGGTAAGATCACAAGTCACTTTAATTGTTAAAGTATTAAAATTATTGAATCCATTATAGTACTAATGATTAGCCACCTTGCCTTCTTTACCTTCTTTTCACGTACACAGCATTCCAGTTGTTCTGGTACTTTTCTATTGCCATGCATTCATCATGCACTCTAATACCTGCAGTGTCAGTCTTCCTAATCTCTGGCTGTTGAAATCTTTTTCTTCTAAACCTTTTAGGTGCTAAGGTTCTCGATGAAGTCTTTCCTGCACATCCTAGCTAAAGTTCATCTTCCCACCTCAGATTTTATCAGAGCCCTTATTCTAGAACTCTCTTTTGCCCTTTTTCACATTTTCCTTGTATCTTAATTGTTTTTGTTTAAATTGTATCCTTTAAGGGAGAACTGTGGTATTTTCTTATCTTCATATCCCTAGCATCTTCATTTCTATGGCTCATTACCCTGCTGTACATGTTTATTGAATTAAATTTGTTGGATGTAGATAACTATTTTAAAAAATCTCTATAAATATAGAGAGCGTTTTCCTATACCTCTAATGATGTTCAGTATCTTTTCTTCCTTGAATTTCATGTTGTGAAAGTAGATCTCAGACTTTGCTTTCTGTTGAGAAAATTGATGTTAAAAAGTTCCTTTCCCCATTTCCCTAATTCGGTAAGAAAATGAATCATAGGGAAAAGAAAACGTTAAAGCAATTCAGAATTTACTTTCTCTGCTGTTTGTGTCTTTGTGTTTCTTTTTCTGTTTGTAACTTATAATTTCTTAGTCTGGTGAACAAAAAATACTACATGAGATGTTATTACCTTTGATTTTTCAATCATTATCCATGGATTGTAATAATTAACTTTATTATGAATATGATAGTGATTTAAATGGCACAAGATAGTGATTATAAATTCATTAATCATTAGAGTTAAATGCATCTTGTGGATTTTGTAGTCTTTCCTTTTTTTAAAAATAGAATCCACATAGAGCTAAAGATGCTATGAAATCCTCCATTTTTAAGAGTCTCTATATATTGATAAGATTTATTAAGTGTTTATTGAGGCAGCTAGATGACATAGTGGATAGAATACTGGTCTTGAAGTTAGGGACATGAGTTCAAAATCAGCCTCAAATATGTATTAGCTGGGTGACCCTGGGCAAGTCACTTCACTGCTATCTGCCTCAGTTTCCCCATCTGTAAAATGTTGATAGTAATAGCGTCTACATTACAAAGTTGCTGTGAGGATCAAGAGATTATATTTGTAAAGCACTTGGCACAGTGCCAGACCCGTACGAGGTGCTTAATAAATAGTTGTATCCTTACTTTCCATTCTTCTTATTAACATTTTTTCAAGTTTTCTGAGTCTTCTCTAGTAATGATGTCAGTTGTCACCCTTTAGAAAAGATTCCATTTTCCAGTTTCTACAGTAGTTAAAGTTTTTTTCCTTCATTTTAACTATAGTTATTCATTCTATTGTGTAGAAGAATGAATAATTCACTGCTTGAATACTTGAATGTACTAGGAAGATACAATCCCTTTAAATTGAGGTTTTTTTTTCTTTAAAAATAAATGAGAGCTAGGTACAGTTTTCAAGATAAACCAACTGTGTGATACATGCATGCATGCATATATATATGTATATATACATACATACATTTAGGTGTACAGTTATATACAGTTTTACTTTGCATTACAAATATTACCCTTAACAGTTTTGGGGGATAGAATATTAAGCTATATGTTTAACTGAGATCTATGATCGAATTGATGTTGTTTACTGTTATCCAGTCGTTTCGGTTGTGTGTGACTTTGTGACCACATTTTGGGATTTTCTTGCCAAAGATACTGGAATGGTTTGTCATTTCTTCTCTAGCTCATTTTACAGATAAGGAAATTGAGGCAAACAGGGTTAAGTGACTTTCCCTACAACTAACTAGTAAGTGCCTGAGGTCAGATTGAACTCAGGGAAATGATTTTTTTCTGACTAGCACTCTGGGCCCAGCACTATATCCACTGTGCTGTTTACATGTAACCTTTTTGAGGTTTTTACTCCCTAACTCTTTTAGATTGTATTCCTTCACGCTTAAGTGGATATTTTCACCATCTGCTTTGGCCAAAAAGAAAATAAATGCCTGTTGACCAGCTGCTTGATAATGAACCTTTCTTTGCTTAGCTGGACTGGGCCTGGAACAAGACAAGAATAGTCTAGCCTGGACTCAGCTCTTCTAGTTTGATTGGACCCATAGAAACATAAACTCTTTTATTTTATTCTTGATCTGAAAAATCATCTTACAGTTAGATGTAGGAGGAAGATTTCAGTGGTATAATGTTCTTGTTAGGTTTTCAGAAAAGACTGTTTGCTTGATAACTACCTTCTCCCTTTTTATTCAGTGAATCTCATTTTTGCTTTGTAAGTTTTTGTGTATGCTACTTTTAACCAAGGTCATTTAAGACATTTTCTTTTTTTTTTTTTTACTTATGCAGCAGTTAGATGGTGTTTTATGATCCGATTTTAATCATTGATATTTTAACCTTTTAGGACATGAATGAAAATACAAATTATAGTTTCCATTGTTGTTTTTGGGGGGGGCTAAGGAGAGAGGAAGAGGCTTACATGTGATGACAGTTCTTCACTTTGAAATGTAACCTTTCAAAATTATCTTCTATTTTCTGTTTATTAGTCAGTTTATAATCCATGTTATGGTGCTTTTGTTTGCTTTTGACATATACAACTATTGAAAGTTTATATGGTGTTATAATTAGTTACTTTTTGTTGGTAATACGTAATCCATTTTATTTTTCAGTGATATCGTTACATGCTTGCCAAGTTTAGCAACTCTTCTTGAAGAGAATATTCATAATACATAGCTCTGAAATATCTACATATTCTATAGGCCTTTGAATTCTTTTATTCCTTCATCCCTTTCCCTATTTTCCAACTTAGTTTTCTCTAGCCTATCCTATCCTAAAAGTGCCTACTTTTACATTCAAGTTGTTAAATGTCAAGTTTATTTTGATTTTATTCGGAGGATGTTTTCAAGTTCTTAATCAGATTCTTCTTTTTCTTTATCCTGTGCAATGGCTATTATCTAGTAAGCTCACCTTACTGATTGCAAGCAATACAAGGCAATATGACCAGGTTTCTAGGGAAATTTTTTTTTTCTTACTCTTCCAAACACTTTGAAAACAATTCTCACTTTATTTCGTATCCTTGTGGAGAAGCTGTTTTATTGTCCTATTTAATGCAATCAAAGATTACAAATGTGAATGATAATTAAGTAATATTTGGGTGATTCTGAAACAGAAGCATACCAAAGAGGAATAAAAATTATTTTATTTTTATAACCATTTCAGGAGTTACTGTGAAAACAGCAACAAACCTTTGGTCAACCTTCTGGTGATGAACCTTCTATACTTAGCAGGATTGGGTATCAAATAAGATACACATAGTAGATGGTTTGCATGGTAGAACTTTCTAAAACTTGTATTCTACTGCAAATAATCATAAGAATATAAAACTTGCTTAGGAATTTAGTGGAAACTGCATAGTTATGAAGTGTTTTGAAAAAGGTAAAAGCAAACACTAAATTAGAAGAATGAAAGAAAGAAAAGGCATTGCTAACAATTGAAGCAGCTTCAGCTAGGCTGACCTGTTTAAATAGGTGACAGCCATTGGAAAAAATAGGAAAGAGAAGTCAGAACATCGACTAGTCATAATATAAAATGTTCACTAAAATAATGGGGCTAAAAGATCCCAGGAACCATTCTAGCCGGCAAATATTCAATCTTCATACAAAGCAAAGAGACATAGCATCCAGTTGCAGTGTTCATGTAAAGTACAAGATCATTTGTAGACTACTATATGGGGTAATTCCAGAAGGCAAAACACAACACTCCCTCACCAAACAGAAAAAACAGAGAGTTTGGCATGAAATCCAGCAAGTTCACGTCATCCTAAGGATTTTTGTTTGCTTATGAAACTGGAAGGAGAACAACAAACATATTTGAAATATAATCTGCTTTTATTTTTATAGTGATTTGGTCTCATTAACAAGAGTAGTAGATTGGACAACTGCCACTTTTACCCCTAACTCAACATACCATGTGAAGAAATGGTTTTTAGCACTTAAAATAATGTGATCAGGAAGAACAGCAGGACAGAAAATGAAAAACAAAAACAGACTAATATAGGTGACAATTAAAAAAAAAAACCCTAAAATAAATGAAATGATCCCAATGTTTGCTGGAAAAAAGGTGTGGAGGTGGGTGACCAAGAAGATATTGGCAATTAACCCATATGACTTGCTTTGTCATTACTATCAATTTTTCATTAGAATGGTGTATGTGCATATTGAGCAAATTCTTTTTAATGTAATTTCAAGAAGAAAACAGGAAGGTTTTTATTTATAGGCCATTTTCTACAACATACTTTATCTTCATGGCCTTATAGCTCACGAAGAATATCTTAACCTCTTTGTTTAGTCTTTTTTTATTACAAAAGAATATTTGACTGAGAGCAAAATACATTCTTAAAGTACCTCTTCAAAGTCTATTTTCAGATTGGTTACATGAAAATTGTATAAGATTCCATAGCAGATGGAATAGAGGGAAATTTTTTAAATAAGCCCTTGAGTATTTACATCAATTAGTATGTTAACCAGGAAGATAAATTTTTTTCTAGAGCTCTTCACCAGTCATTACTTAGAAAATGTTTATTTTAGCATTGAAATAAAAGACCAATGGTGAGATTTCTCAATGTATGCATTTGCAGGTGATACTATATTAATGACATTGAAGACTAGAATAATATCAGGCTTAATAAAAACCACAGGAAAGTAAGAGAGATCAGTCTAACTATCCACACTGGAAAAACAAAGTAGAAGAAATGCTTCTGACATGAAGTTAGACAGTGTGTCAAATTAAGCGATCAATGCAAGAACCTTGGACAAATGCTGAAGATGAATAATGAAGCAGACCTGAAATTGAATAAGACAAAGGGCATTAGACTGATTTATTTGGGATACTGAATAGTACTTTAAAGAATTTCAGATGTGTTGGGTGTTCCAGAGCCTTTCTCTTTAATGCTATTGTTTAATTGGAAGTGCTGTCCAGCTATAAATCCTAGAATTCCATGCTCCTAAAGGCATTAAAATTACAGAGAACCCAAAAGGTAACAGAAGCATGAAAAACTTAAATAGGCATTGATGTGTTATTAGTAGCAACTTCTGTTTAAGAAGTACCATAAAGGACATTAGTTGTAATTTATATATTTATATAGAGGGAAAAGGAAGGGAGTAAACCTATGATGTGCCAGGTACTGTGCTCACTACTTCTTACAAATATTACCTCACTTGATTCTCACAACATTCTCATTTTACAATCAAGGAAACTGACTCAGACATAGCTTAAGTGACTTTGTCTAGGGTCACATGACTAGTAAGGGTCTGTGGCTGGATTTGAACTCAGGTCTTCCAGATTCCAGGTCCAGCACTCTTTCTATTGTACCACCAGCTGCCTCAGCAAGAAAATTATGTGAAAAGCAGTTGGTCAGTCTTTGAAAAGAATTGAAAGAAGTTCTAGCCTATTGGGTATATTTTTAAATTTCATTTTCAAATATAATAAACATATTGAGTTCCTGTATTAGGGTCTGGAGATACAAAGATGAAAATTATATGTTACCTGTCCTCAGGAGCTTACATTCTAAATAGAAGACTTATGCAACACCCTGGACAAGAATAACACAGAACCAGAAGGCATGAAGGACATAAAATATACTTTGATTGAGGGAGCATCCATACTAATGATGTCATGGACATTTAAAAATACATGCTTAAAGGTAAGCATAGGTGATAGGGTCATAGTTTTTTAGACTAGAAATAATCTTAGAAGCCATCTAGCTGACCTTCACAGTCCCTTCCTCAGTTTTCAGATGAGGATGTTGAGGCCCAGGGACTTTCCCCAGTTCATATAACTATTCCTTAGCAGAGTAGAACTTGAACAGAGATTCCAAGTTCATTATTCTTTCTTCCACACTACCTTACCTCTTGTGTGCCAGATAGTTTATAGAAACCTGAATGAATCTAGAATTATTACTTTAGGTATGTTGATTTATTTGTGATGGTCTTAGTTTCTTTTTAAGTGAAGACCTAAGAATATTCTTAAGTGTCCATTTCATGATCATATATGTAACTATTTCATTGCCCTTTTTAACAATTTTTCTTCCTTAAATTTTATCCTCTCCTCCTGTCATTTATTTTGTTATTTTGAATTGTTTCGTATTTAATCTATCTAAAACTCATGTATCTATCTTTTGTTATCATGTACTTACTCACTAATGATGACTGGTTTCTAAGTTGACTATGGCAAGGTTCCAACTTTTTACACAAAGACAAGGACAGATATAGAAGGTTGTGATCTGCATTAATATAGGGAGTGAAAAGCAGATAAAACCAAGTATCCAATAAAATATGAAAAGAAAGAAACTTTGATCTAGAAGGTGGCATAAAAGTAGATGACACTTAAAAAATTTTTATTTTTAAAATTTATTTTTAGTTTTCAATATCCATTGCCACAAGATTTTGAGTCACAGATTTTCTCCCCATCTTTCCCCTGCCTCTACCCCAATATAGCAAGCCTACTGAATACTCCTTCCCCCAATATGCTCTCTCTTATATCCTCTCCCATACCACCCCTAACTTTCAAGTAGGGCAAGATGGATATCTATACTTCGGTACCTGTATATCTTATTTCTCAGTTGCTTGTAAAAAACAGTTTTTTTTTTTTTTTTAACATTTGTTTTTAAAACTTTGATTTCCAGATTCTTTCCCTTCTTCCCTCCCCACCCAACCCCACTGGGAAGATAAGCAATTCAATATAGGTTGTACATGTGTAGTTATACAAAACGTTTCCATAGTAGTTATATTGTGAAAGACTAACTATATTTCCCACCATCCTATCCTGCCCCCCCCACTTATTCTGTTTTCTCCTTTGACCCTGTCCCTTTTTAGAAGTATGTGCTTCTAAAAACCCTTTACCCCCAATATCCCCTCCCGTCTATCTTCTTATCCCCTTTCCCTCTACTTTCCTGTAGCGTAAGATACCCAGTTGAGTGTGTATGTGTATTATTCCCTCCTTAAGCCAAATTCAGTGAGAGTAAGGTTGACCCATCCTTTCACCTTCCTGCTCTTCTCTTCCATTGTAACAGTTTTCTTTTGCCTCTTTTATGAGATAATTTACACTATTGTAGCTTTCCCTTTCTCTTCTCTCATTATATTCCTCTCTCACCTCTTAATTTTATATTTTAGATATCATCCCTTCCTATTCAGCTGATCCTGTGCCCTGTATATAAACATGTATGCACATTCACATATGTATTTATATATAATACACACACTCACATATGTATTTATACACACACCCTCCTATACATAGATATATATGCATGTATACATATGTATACATGCATATATATTCCCTTCAACTATCCTCATACTGAGAAAAGTCTCAGGAGTTACAATTATCATTTTTCCATGTAAGAATGTAAATAGTTCAACATTAATAAGTTCCTTATCATTTCTTTTTCCTGTTTATCTTCTCATGCTTCTCTTGCTTCTTGTATTTGAAAATCAAATTTTCTGTTCAGCTCTTTTTTCATCAAGAATACTTGAAAGTCCTCTATTTCATTGAATGACCAAATTTTCCCCTGAAACATGTTACTCAGTTTTTCTGGGTAGATGATTCTTGGTTTTAATCCCAGCTCCTTTGACCTCTGGAATATCATATTCCAAGTCCTTTGATCCTTTAATGTAGAAGCTGCTAGATCTTGTGTTATCCTGATTGTGTTTCCACAATATTCAAATTGTTTCTTCCTGACAACTTGTAATATTTTTTCCTTGACCTGGGAACTCTGGAATTTGGCTACAATACTCCTAGGAGTTTTCATTTAGGGATCTTTTTCAAGAGGTGATTGGTGAATTCTTTCCATTTCTATTTTGCCCTCTGGTTCAGTTTTGCTTGATAATTTCTTGAAAGATGGTGTTTAGGCTCTTTTTGATCGTGACTTTCAGGTAATCTGATAATTTTAAAATTATATATCCTGGATCTATTTTCCAGGTCAGTGGTTTTACCAGTGAGATATTTCACATTGCCTTTTGTTTTTTTCAAATTCCTTTTCCATCTGGGCAGTTAGGCTTTTTAAAGCATTCTTCTTCTCATTGGCTTTTTGACCTCTTTTGCCATTTGAGTAAGTCTATTTTTTAAGGTATTACTTCAGTATTTTTTTGTGTCTCCTTGGGCAGGCTGTTGATTCTCTTTTCATGATTTCTTGCATCATTCTCATTTCTCTTCCCAATTTTTCCTCTAGTTCTCTTACTTGATTTCCAAAATCCATCTTGACCTCCTCCATGGCCTGTAACCAGTTAATGTTTTTCTTGGAAGCTTTTGATGTAGGAGTTTTGACTTTGTTGAGTTCTTCTGTTTGATCCTTTTTGTCCTCAAAAAAAGGATTCTGTGGTCTGATTGTGCTTCCTCTGCTTGCTCATCTTTCCAGCCAATTACTTGACTTTTGCCACAGTAGAACTCTGCTTCCAGAGTGGAAAGTGTCCCAAATCTGTGTTGTTGGAGGTCTGAGGAGGGTGCTCTCTCTAGAGCCACCATGAGCTCTGGCTCACTGGCCTTTCTCACCCAGGAACACCACCCAAGACTATGATCCAGATCCAAACAGGTCAAAGCAAGAACGATTACCCTCTGAATGGTCACTTGGTCCCCTTATGATCTGCAGGCCAGGAGCTCTGAAGGCAGCCATGTGGCAATAGCTGTAGCCACTGTGCCTCTGCCACTTCCTGCTCCAGGGGCAGGGCCTGGATCTTACTCTTCTCCACCCAGTTCGAACAGAGTTCCCTACTGACCTTTTACTTTCTCTTTGGCATTTATGGATTAAGGAGTCTGGAAACTGTCACAGCTTCTGGTGTTTAACTCTCTTGACATTTTCTGTGGCCAGTCTGTGTTGTTAGTTCAGGGCCACCCTGGGTCTGGGCTAGTGTGGCTCATTCGGGACTGTGTTTGGCTCCCAGCTTGTTGGGATAGACCCTTCCTGTTGGCCTTCCAGGCTGCCTTCAGTGGGAGATTTGTTTCTCTTTGTCACTTTGTGGGTTTTGTAGTTCTAAAATTTGTTTAAAGTCATATTTTCCAGGTATTGGAGGTGGTTGGAGCAGGAGCTCAGACAATTTCCTCTTTTTACTCTACCATCTTGGCTCTACCCCCTTGATGACACTCTTTTAGGGTTTTTCATTGTGTTGTTGTGCTTTTTTTTTCCCCTGAGAGTACTCTGGTAAATTGAAGCAAAGTTCTTGAAAGAAGACTGTTTTAATACTTTGCCAAAATCAAAATCCATAATTCTTTTACCTATTTCAAAATGCCTGGCACATTCTGACTATCAGACCATTCTAATAGCTCTGTACTGTCAATATCCATTTTAAAAATTTCTTTTTTAAATCATGGGAGAAGTAAACTTGTTGGGATTAATGTGAATCTTAAAGGGTGTGGGAGGGGTTAGTCTGCATTGCATTTGAAAGATAGAATCTGGGTTCAAATCACAATTCTCCATTTATTGCTACTGCTTTCTTTTATGAGCTTCAGTTTCTACATCTGTAAAAGGAAGGAATTGAACTAGATGACCTCCAAGATCTTTTCTAGCTCAGAATCTAAGATCCTTTGAAATGAATTGTCTTTTCAGATCATAATGTTCAAGTATTTCAACTTATTCCTTGAGAGGCAGCTAGGTGGTGCAGTGGATAGAGCACAAACCCTGAAGTTCTGAGGACGTGAGTTCAAATCCTACCTCAGATACTTGCTAGTTGTATGACCCTCTTCAAGTCACTTAACCTTGGTTGCCTCTTCCCCCCTCCAAAAAAATCATTTCTTGAATATGTAAAGAATGTCTTCAAAAAGCAATTGAATGAGCTATTTCCTGGGTATAGTTTAGGTCATTTAAATCTGAAGTTCTTAAATTTTCATTTAATAAATGTTAAGAGAGTATTAAAAAAAAAAAAAAGCCCTAATGCTCAGTAAAAACTTTTGGGAAAACTGAAAAGCAGTGGAGCAGAAATTAGGTTTAGATTACATTATGTACCAAGATAAGCTCCAAATGATATATTACTTTTATATAAAAGTCACATCCTAAACAAATTAGTGGAACAAGAAGGAAATTACCTTTCAGGTTTATAAATGAGGAAGAATTCATGACCAAAGGAAGACTAAAGAGGATCAAAGAAAATAAAATGAACAAAATTAAGACGATTTTGAGGTTCTTCCTCACCCTCATCACATTGAAAAAGGGAATAGAAAGGAAAATGACACATATTGTAACACTTGTGGCAGAACACACTAGTGCATTGTTAGCAGAACTATGAATTAATCTAGCCATTCTGGAAGTCAAATTGGAGCTATACCTCAGCTATACCACATAGTGATCAGAACTTATTGTATATATCCATTATTTACTCCTAGGCCTGTATCCTAAAGGATTCAAGAAAAAAGAAAAGTATATGTATGTGAATATATATATGTACACTCACAGAAAGACACATATATTTGTGATATGTATTGTATGCAATATAGTTTTATTTTTTCTCTTTTTTATTTTTCTTTACATCATTCATTTCCACAAGATTTTGAGTTACAAATTTTCTCCCCAGTTTTCCCTACCCATCACCCCAAAACAGCATTCCCATTGAATATCTCCTCCCCCAATCTGTTCTGTTCCATATTTTCCCCCATTCCCCCTTCGACTTTCCAGTAGGGCACAGTGGATCTCTATGCCCCAGTGCCTGTATATCTCATTTTCCAGTCACATGTAAAATATTAATAATAATATGTATATATGTTTTTAAGCATTTGATTTTAAAACTTTAGATTCCAGATTCTTTCCCTTCCTCGCTTGTCACTCACCTTCACTGGGAAGTTAAGCAATTCAATATAGGTTGTACATGATTAGCTATGCAAATCATTTCCATAGTGGATATAATTGTGGAAGACTGACTATATTTCCCTCTATCCTATCCCACCCTCAACTTGTTCTATTCTCTACTTTGATCCTTTCGCTTTTCAAAAGTGGGTGCTTCCAACTTCCGTCCCCCCAGCATGCCCTCCCTTCCATCATCCCCCCTCTCTACCCCTTCCCCTCTACTCTCCTGTAGGGTGAGATACCCTATTTAGTGTATATGTCATTCCCTCCCTAAGCCAAATTCAATGAGAATAAGGTTGACTCATTCCCTTTTGCCTTCCTGTTCTTCCCCTCCATTGTAACAATTTTCCCTTGCTTCTTCTATATGAGATCATTTATCCCGTTCTGTTTCTCCCCATCTCCTCTTGTTATATTCCTCTCTCACCTCTTAATTGCACCTTTTAAGTATCATCCCTTCCTATTAAATTGGTCCTGTGGCCTCTGTCTATGTATACCTAGACATATATACACACACTCACATAGTATTCATACGCCCATATACCTCCTATATGGACATATATATGTATACATATACACACATATACATACATACATACATCTATCTATCTATCTACATACACACATAAACATTTCTATTCCCTTCAACTATTCTCACACTGAGAAATATTTCAGAAGTTACGATTATTGTTTTTCCATGTAGGAATAGAAGTAGTTCAGCTTTGATAAGTTCCTTATCATTTCTTTTCCCTGTTTACCATCTCAAGCTTCTCTTGCTTCTTATATCTGAATGTCACATTTTCTATTCAACTCTGTTTTTTTCATCAAGAATTGATGAAGTCCTTGAAAGTCCTCTATTCCACTGAATGACCATATTTTCCCCTAGAACATGATACTCAGTTTTGCTGGGTAGGTGATTCTTGATTTTAATCCTAGCTCTTTTGACCTCTGGAACATCATACTCCTAGCCCTTCGATCCCTCTCCTAGCTCTTTTGACCTCCAGAATATCATATTCCAAGCCCTTTGATCCCTCAGTGTAGAAGCTTCCAGGTCCTGTATTATCCTGATTGTCTTTCCACAATATTCAAATTGTTTCTTCCTGGCTGCTTGTAATATTTTCTCCTTGATCTGGGAACTCCGGAACCTGGCTATAATAACCCTAGGAGTTTTCTTTTTGGGATCTTTTTCAGGAGGTGATTGGTAAATTCTTTTAATCTCTATTTTGCCCTCTGGTTCTAAAATATCAGGGCAATTTTCCTTGAGAATTTCTTGAAGGATGATTTCTAGGTTCTTTTTTTGATCATGGCTTTCAGGTAGTCCAATAATTTTTAAATGATCTCTCCTGGATCTATTTGCCATGTCAGTGTTTTTCCAATAAAATATTTCACATTGCCTTCTATTTTTTCATTTGTTTGGATCTGTTTAATAGTATCTTGATTTCTCATAAAGTCACTGGCTTCCATTTGCTCCAATCTAACTCTGAAGGAATGAATCTCTTCAGTGAGCTTTTGAGATTCTTTTTCCATCTGGCAAATTCGGCTTTTTAAGGCATTCTTCTCCTCATTGCCTTTTTGAGCCTCTTTTGCCATCTGAGTTAGTTTGTTTTTAAGGTGTTATTTTCTTCAGTCAGGTTGTTGACTCTCATCTCATAAACTTTCTTACATCATTCTCATTTCTCTTCCTGATTTTTCCTCCACTTCTCTTATTTGATTTTTAAAATCCTTTTTAAGCTCCTCTATGGCCTGTAGTTCTGACTTCATTGTCTTCCTCCTGTTCCATGCTTTGATTCTTTTTGTCCCCAAAATAGAAGTGTAAAGTTCGGTTGCCCTCTTTACTTTGCTTCCTTTGCCTGCTCATGTTGCCACTCAATTACTTAACTTTTGGGCTTTTTGCCACAGTAGAACTCTGCTACCAGAAATGGGACCTTTGTCCCAATTGCTGGAGTTTTCTCAGGTGCTGAAGGTATTAGTTGGGTACCCTCTCTGAAGACTCCACACACTCTGGCAAGCTGGTCACGCACTCCAGACCTCCACCCTAGACAGTGATTCAGATCCAAGCAGGTTAAAGCAAGAGTGATTACCCCTCAGACTGGTCTCTTGGTCCCCCCTACAGTCTGCAGACCAGGAGCTGATGGTGCCACGTGGTGGAGGCTCCATGGCTGGGTGCCTCAGCTGCTTGTCGACTCAGTGGCAAAGGCCGGATTGCACTCTGAATTCCCAGGTCCCAAAGTCCACACTTCACTGACCTCTCATTTTGTCCTTGGCATCTATGGGTTGATAATTCTGGAAACTGCCACTGTTCCTAGTGATCTGAAGTCCCTCCAGCCAGCAGCTGGTCAGGCTGCCCTGGGGCTAAGACCTCAGGCTTGAGCAGGACTGGGGTCAGCTCCCAGAGCGCTGCGCTAAGCACTTGCTGTCGGCCTGCCAGGCTGTTCTCAGCGGGAGGTTAGCTTCTCTGTGTCATTTTGTGGGTTCTGTAGCTCCAAAGTTTGTCTAGAGCCATTTTTTACATGAATTGGTGGAGGGGAACCGGAGCTGCAAGGAAGTCCTGTTTCTACTCCGCCATCTTGACTCCACCCTATAATATAGTTTTAAGATATGTGTGTTATATAAATTTATACTTATACACACATATTTATAGCTGTTCTTTTCGGTGACAGAACTAGAAACTAAGTGGGAATTTGAGGAATGGCTTAACAATATGAATGTTATGGAATACTGTTGTAACATTAACAACAACGAAAAACCAGGAGCCTGGTTTCAGGGAAATTTGGGAAGACTTATATAAACTAGGACAGAATGAAATGAACTGAACCAGGAGAAATTTTATGTTATGACAACTTTGTAAATAAGAAAAGCCTTGAAAGTTTAGGTATTCTGATTAATGAAATGACCAACCATAATTCCAGAAAATTGAAGACAAAAAATGCTTCCTATTTCCTTACAGAGAGGAGATGGACTCTAGGTACAGAATGAGACGTATATGATTGGGCATTCACAGTCTGGGAATTTGTTTTACATATCTGTTAGAAGGCTTTGCCCTCTTTTTGTGCCCCCCTGGGTTGGGGGGGGGGAACAAAGAATGGGAGAAGTGAATGTTAATGGGAAAAATTAGCTTAATTAAAAATAAGATTATCTTTATTTCCAAATACATACTTATCCAGAGAACCTCTCCCTGTAACAATGAATAAAAAATAAGACTGGGGATGGAATTGGGGTAGGGAGTGTGTGGGTAATTTTGGGTAGAGAAGGGCAGAGTTCAGCAAACCTGACCTGTCAACTAGGAATAGCTGTTAAACACCTTTAATTTCCTACCTTTGTGAAGGAGGGGAAAGAAAGAGGTGTTTTTATATCCCTTCTCAGTCAAACTTTGTTATTATATAAATTAATTTAAAGGTATGAAGCATCACAACAATTTTCTAGTCACTCCTAAGTCCTCATTAATAATACTGATTTGAAAATCTTTATATTGATAATGCTATTTTTCCTTTGTTTTGATAAGGCTCTGTAAAGCCAAGCATGAGCAGCTCTCCAGAGGATGGCTGCTGTGAATAGCTCTAAGGTTCTGATCACATAGTATCGTGGACTCACTTTTTATTCTACACTAAATTAAAGCAAAACATTCACAGAAACTACAGTACAGCATTCACAGTATTTTAACTTAACAACTTATTACTAACGTGGCCACATCGTTTTCACCAAAGTAGTTACATAGTTTTTTTTTTTAAAAAGGAGTAAGCCTTCTTAAGGGACACAAAGGTCAAAGTTCTTCTCTCCTAGGTCACAGTGTCTTAATCTCTCAGTCAAAAAAATCTTCTTTCATCTTAGTTGGAGATTAGTTTCCAATCATCCTTAACTCAATTATCCTTAAGAGGCACAAGGTATAGAGCACAAAATTATCCCTCCCCTAGGCGACAGTAAATCATGATCTTCTTGGTCAGCACTTAGTACCCAAGGAGAGATCTTTTCATCTGGACTGGAGCCTGGCTTTCAGATTCTGTAGTTCCTCTTCCATGGTCCCACCTCCTGCCTGAACCTACCCACATGTCACCTGTATTCAAAGGTAGGTAGCTCTCAGCTCATTGTCCAGTTCCTTGTCCAGTTCCGATTCCATATTGAAGCTCACGGTGTCCAATCCATCTCAAGTCCTTCACAGTTTCTGTTTCTGGGAAGACAAAGCTTAACAGAGCCAAAACATTCGTATGTGTTGCCAGCAGCATCATCAATTCACTGTCTGCCTGTGAAATCACCACAGACCCACATACAAGGTCTGAGAACTCAACACAAATCATCAGTACTGTCCCAGGACCTCCAAATCCCTCCTCCAGGTCTTGGGTAAACAGACAACAAGAAAATCCCCTTTCAGGGCTTCCAGTAAACAAAAATCAACACAAACAGAATAGACAAACAGAGTGCCTGGTCACCACAAAGTTCCCCTTCTCAATTCTGCTCTTTCCAAGCTTGGGCTTCTCCTTATATATAGTTATTAGCTCCTCCCTGTTTTGTTCCTTCCTGTTGCATCACCAGGTTCCGCCAACTGTGGTGTTTATAAGTTCTGTTTCTTAACAAAGACTTGATATAATCATGGGCAAGGCTAAAAAAAAAAAAAAAAAAACGAACTGAAACAACGTACTAGATAATTAAATAGCTGAAAAAAGGTGCTAAAATTTTGTGTTCAAAAGGTACAATTACTTTTATAGCTTACTGTGAGGCCATTATTTTATTCTTATAAAAAGAGCTTACAAGTCTGCAGTTATACCAACAATAAACAAATATGCTTTTTTCCACATAACCTCTCCAGCACTGAGATTTGTTCTCTTCATTTTTCCATATTTGATGTGTGAAATGTGGTAGGTAACCTGAATTTGTTTGAATTTCCATCTTTTTGATTAGTGATGTTGATTTTTCTTTTCCCAAATGCTTTATTAACTTCTGGTTTATATCATTTATTTCCGCCAGATTTTGAGTTACAATTTTTTCCCCATTTCCCCCCCACCTACCACCCCAGAATAGCAGTCACACAGGATGCCCTCTCTTCCAATCTGGTCTCTCCCATATCTTCTCCCATACCCCCTTCGACTTTTCCAGTAGGGCAAGGTGAATCTCTGTGCCCCAATGCCTATATATCTTATTTCCCAATTATATGTAAAACAGTATTAATAATAGTATTTATATATTTTTAAAACATTTGACTGTAAAACTTCAATTTCCAGATTCATTCCCTTATCACCCACCCTTACTGGGAAGGCAAGTAATTCAGTATATGTTGTACATGTGTAGCTATGCAAAACATCACCATAGTAGATAACTTGTTGGGTTTTTTTGTTTGGTTGGTTGGTTTTTTTTGCTTTTGCTTTTTGGAGGGCAGTTGGGGTTAAGTAACTTGCCCAAGGCCACACAGCTACATTTTTGTCTGTGTGTGCGTTAAGTGTCTGAGGCCGGATCTGAACTCAGGACCTTCTGACTCCAGGGCCGACGCTCTACTCACTGCTCCACCTAGCCGCCCCATAGTAGATAAGTTGTAAAAGACTAACTATATTTCCCTCCCTCCTATCCCACCTCCCACCTGGTCTATTCCCTACTTTGATCCTGTCCCTTTTCAAAAGTGGGTGCTTCCAACTTCCCTCCCATCTTCCCTCCCATCTTCCCTCCTCCCTTTCCCTCCCATCTTCCCTTCTATCATCCTTCCTATCATCCCCTTCTCCCCTATTCTCCTGTAGGGTGAGATATCCTATTTAGTATGTATGTCATTCTCTCCCTGAGCCAAATTCAGTGAGAAGAAGGTTTTGCCTTTTTGCCTTCCTGTTCTTCCCCTCCCTTGTAACCATTTTCCCTTGCCTCTTCTCTATGAGATACTTTACCCCATTCTGTCTCTCCCCATATCCTCTTGTTATACCCCTCTCTCACCTCTTGATTTCACCTTTTAAGTATCATCCCTTCCTATTAAATTAGACCTGTGCCCTGTGTACACCTGTACACATATATACACACATTCACATGTATTAATATGCCCATGTACCCTTCTTCAACTATTTTCATACTGAGAAAAGTTTCATCAGTTACAGTTATCATTTTTCCATGTAGGAATGTAAATAGTTCAACTTTGATAAGTTCCTTATGATTTCTTTTTCCTGTTTACCTTCTCAAGCATCTCTTGCTTCTTGTATCTGAATGTCAATTTTTCTACGCAACTCTGGTTTTTTCATCAAGAATGCTTGAAAGTCCTCTATTCCACTGAATGACCAAATTTTCCCCTGAAAGAGGATACTCATTTTTGTTGGGTAGGTAATTCTCGGTTTCAGTACCAGCTCCTTTGCCCTTTGGAATATCATATTCCAAGCCCTTCAGTCCCTCAGTGTAGAAGCTGCCAGATCCATGCGCTATGCTGATTGTATATCCACAGTATTCAAATTGTTTCTTCCTGGATGCTTGTAATGTTTGCTCATTGATTTGGGAATTCTGGAACCTGGCTATAATATTCCTAGGAGTTTTCTTTTGGGGATCTTTTTCTGGAGGTAATTGGTGGATTCTTTCAATCTCTATTTTGCCATCAGGGCAATTTTCCTTGAGAATTTCTTGAAGGATGATTTCTAGGTTCTTTCTTTGATCATGGTTTTCAGGTAGTCCAATAATTTTTAAATGATCTCTCCTGTATCTATTTTCCAGGTCAGTGGTTTTTCCCATGAGATATTTCACATTGCCTTCTGTTCTTTCATTTTTTTTTGGATCTGCTTCACAGCATCTCGATTTCTCATAAAGTCACTAGCTTCTATTTGCTCCAGTCTAATTCTGAAGGAATGATTCTCCTCAATGAGCTTTTGAGACCCTTTTTTAGTCTGGCAAATTCGGCTTTTTAAGGCATTCTTCTCCTCATTGCCTTTTTGCGCCTCTTTTTGCCATTTTAGTTAGTCTATTTTTAAGGTGTTATTTTCCTCAGTCAGGCTATTGACTCTCACTTCATACTTTTCTTGCATCTTTCTCATTTCTCTTCCCAATTTTTCCTCCAGTTCTCTTATTTGGTTTTAAAAATCCTTCTTAAGGTCCTCTATGGCCTGTAACCTGCTCGTATTTTCATTTGGGGCTTTTGGTGCAGGACTTCTGACCTCCTAATCCTCCTCCTGTTCCATGCTTTGGTCCTCTTTGCCCCCCAAATAGGAGTCTAATGTTGAATTTTTCTTTTAATTTTGTTTCCTTTCCCTAGGCATGTTGCCACTCAATTACTTGACTTTTGGGCTTGTTGCCACAGTAGGACTCTGCCACCAGCCAGGGTAGCTTCTGTCCTAAGCACTGCGGTTTTCTCAGCTGCCAAAGTTGGGTGTCCTCTCTGAAGCCCCTCCACACTCTGGCAAGCTGATCACACACCCCAAGACCTCCACTGTCGACCACAGTCCAGATCCAAGAAGGATAAAGCAAGAGCGATTACCCCCCCAAAGACTGATCGCTGGTTCCCCTACATTC
This sequence comes from Gymnobelideus leadbeateri, assembly GCA_011680675.1. Taxonomy (NCBI): domain Eukaryota; kingdom Metazoa; phylum Chordata; class Mammalia; order Diprotodontia; family Petauridae; genus Gymnobelideus; species Gymnobelideus leadbeateri. Next base: position 99,409 of record WOXC01010237.1, read on the forward strand.
TGCAGGCCAGAAGCTGAAGGTGCAGCATGACGGAGTGTTCTGCATCTACTCCGCAGCTTCTCGCCCCAAGGGAAGAATGCAGATGTGTTCTCCCTACCAGTCCCAAAGTCCATAAATCACTGACTTCTCACTTTGTCATTGGCATCTATGTGTTGGTAATTCTGGAAACGCCACAGCTGCCGGTCTTCTAGAGTCCCTCCAGCAGGCTGCTAGTCTGGCCACCACGGGGCTAAAACCTCTGTCTCAAGTGGGCCTGGGCTCAGCTTCCAGAGCACTGTGCTGGCCACTCCCTGCCGGGCTGCCAGGGTGTCCTCAGTGGGAGGTTATCTTCCCTGTGTCATTATGTGGATTCTGGAGCTCCAGAGGTTGTTCAGAGTCCCCTTTTCTATGGTTTGGAAGTGGTGTGGGCAGGAGTGCTGGGGAAGTGCTATTTCTACTCCGCCATCTTTGCTCTGCCCCCCCATGATATTGATTTTTTTTTTTTAATTTTTGGAGGGCAGTTGGGGTTAAGTGACTTGCCCAAGGTCACATAGCTAGTTTTTGTGTTAAGTGTCTGAGGACGTATTTGAACTCAGGTCCTCCTGACTCCAAGGCCGGTGCTCTACTCACTGTGCCACCTAGCCGCCAATATTGATGTCTTAAAATTATTAGTAACAATTCCAGTTTCTTCTTTTGAAAAATGTCTCTTCTTGTGACATAACTATTTATCCACTGTGGACTTAGAATTGTCATTGTGACTAAATTTTAAAAGCTGTTCCTCATTAATGTCGTATTTTTGTTTGTCAAAATCATTTTGTATTTTAATTTTTGGGTGATTTCAAAAGGATTTTTCTGCATATATTATATACTTGTTTTTGCTTAAATGTTTTGTTCTATTGATAATTTCCTGATGTTGAGTCAGCATTGCATTTATGATAAAAAGATGCTAGATTATTATCAATAATTTTAAAATGTAATTCTTGCATTTCATTGGCTAATCTTTTATTTGATGTCTTAAAAACTTATGTTCATTAGGGAAATTGGCCTATAATTTTATTTTTATTCTAATCTTTCCCTCATTTGTCTCATAAAATTATTGAATAACATTTTATCTTTCTCTGTCTTTTAAAAAAAATCTATGTATTATAAGATAGGTTCCTGGAGAGTTTTAAAGAACCGTGCTATGCATCTGTCTGATCATAGTAGTCTTAAAATATAGGGTAATTCTTTGATTGCCTTTTTTCTTCCTTTGAGATTAGTCTATTTAAGTTATTAATTTCCTCTGCTTTCAGTTTGGGCGGTTTTTCTTTGATTATATAGTGATCTATTTCCTTTTAATCTCCCAATTTCTTATTTTATAACTGTAAAAGTTGTCATCAAGAATTGTATGATTGGAAGAGAAATTAGACTGGTCCCATGGGAAGATTCAAGAAGTAATAGGTAGACAGCTTTTGTGATTTATTGATGTCTTTCAGCATATTATTCGGTGGACCCCTGGGGCAAATTTTTGGCATATGTGGACAAGAATCTCAAAAGAATAGTCAGCTTCTTTGGAGGAGACTTCCAAACTGATGAGATCATAGATTTATTTTCATATTATATTTGAGTATAACTGTGGGTAGTGTTTATTAGTACTACTAATACTAATAGTTAGTATTTGTGTTGACCATCTGTTTATTTGTCTATTCAGATATTCAGGGGGTTGAATAAAATGAACTCCATTGTCCGTTCTGGTTTTAAAATTTTATGTAATACAGCTCTGAAGTTCTGAAACTTCAATAATCTTTTCATAGTCCTGAGTTATTTCTCTGTTTTATGCTTAGCACAGCGCCTGGCACATAGTAGGCAGTTAATAAATGTTAATTGATTGATTTTCGTGTATATACTACCACTATGTTTCTCTGCCAGTTTACTCTTGATGTTGGCTTTTCCTCATCTCAGTTGCTTCTTGATTTTGATCAGATGACTAATTTGGAGGGTATTAGCGCTGTGGACCTAGTTTCTTCTGAATGATTTCTTTCCTTTCTGTATCCCAGTGACTAAAAATTACAGTGGAAATTCTAGTTTCAGGCACTGTAAAGAGTTGTAGATTGCTATTCTTATAGCCCTTCTCCCCCAATTTGGTTTTCATAGCTAGAAATGCCTGAAGAACCCAAGGTCCTATTTCCAAAATAAGAATTTTAGAGTTCTGGTAGGTACAGAAAGGCTTTTTAAAACTAAGGATATGAAAGTCATATCAGAGAGGAAGACAAACAATACAGATTGGTCTGAGAGTCTATAATGGAGGAATAGGCCTCTTGGACCACTTTACTATCTTTTAGTTACCATGTTATTCAGGAACTTAATATAGTAATCAAAGAAGTAGAAAGTCTTTAACAGCACCTTTTTACACTGCTCATGAGAGTTTGCTATCTGATGTGTACTTCTCATACATAACTCTTTTTGTATCCGAATTTTTTAGTTTGACATATTAATTCAATAGGTATTAAGACAACCAAGTAGTTCTTCAGGGTAATAGATAGAAAATCTAAAATTTGGGTATACCCAAAATATACAAGGCCAAGAGTTTCTTTTTCACTGTATTTTAGGCCTCTCTAAAGGTCTTTGCAGTTAATTTAAGAAAACTATACATAGAATAATATTATTTCTTTTTTTTTCCATTAGGATTTGACAGGATCTGAAATATATTCCCAGTCAGCTGATCTATTACATCCTGTTGTATATGCCACTTCTATAATTCTCCTCTTAAATCTGTTAATGATCAATGTCAGTTATATATACCATCACAGGTAAGAAATAAAATTAATGTCTTGAGTTATGATTTCTCTGACAAATATAAGTTTTTTGGTTAAAAGCTAATACATTTTATTATTCAAATTACTGTTCCTTTGCAGAATTTTAAACTTAAATAAAAAACAAATGAAGCAAAAAAGTTAACCTCCAAAGGGCACATTTCAAACTTCACTGAATTTGGGAGTACCAAATATAGGTTGGGGTCCCTGTCCCAACTAGTCCTTTACTAGTACACTCTAAAATACCTAAAAACTATTTGTGCCCAGCATTTTAACAAACTTACCAGATAAAATTGCTTTTATTGTCATGAATGAGGTCCATTAGTTCAATAAACCACATGATTGGGAATAGAGTATTTATTAAATATGGGAAGAAACTTTAAGCTTACTGATAGCTGAAGTGATAGAATATTGCCAGGCAGTTATGTGTCCCTGAAAACACTAGCAGTAAACTTCTGGTGTTTAAAAAAAAGGATTTTTGGTCCGTAGCTTTATTTGCTGCTATCTCTTCATGTCTGAAGGATATAAAAAGTAGAGAGGGGAAGAAAGGATTTTTATGTATACATAGAAGAAGCCTTTAATCAATTGCTAAAAATCACTAGAATTATTAATTCTACAGAGAGAGTATTTGAGGCAAAATACAGCCCAAAGTTCCTGTACTTGTTTTTAATATCTTGTTTTTAATATCTTTATGACTCATTTTGCATTTAGCAATAGTATTATTATTATCTTTGTAAGATTAGATATTATGATTTTTTTTTTCCTTCTCTAAATGTCATTTTAAAAGATTTGTATCATTGGTATTTGAGGGTTTGTGCTTATATAGCTAAATGTCAAAACAAATTATAGGACCAACATACCTGTTAATTTTATAGTAGACTAGACTAAAATTATATATAATAAGCATAATATTTGTTTCAGAATTTACTTTTCCTTCTAAATTTAAAAAATCAATTTTTTTTTCTGATACATAATAGATTGTTGTTCATACGACATTGAATCCAAAAGACCTATGCTGTTGAAATATTTACTATTATAGAATTCTTATTAATTTATATAGTCCCAAATGAGGAAACTCTAATTACAAATGCATGTTTGTACTTGTGTGCAATGAGAATTGCCTGGGGCACTTTGAGATTAAGGGTTAGACAGGATCACATAACCAGCATGTGTCAGTGGTAGGACTTGAACCCTGGTCTTTCTGACTCCTATAAAATGCCTTTTATAGCTTTAAACTATAAAACAAAATTTCTTCTTTTATGAAGTAGGAAGTATTCCCTTTTAAATGAATCATGTTGGTAAATTTGATGGTAAAGGATGTTTATGATTAATGTTTACTAAATGAATGTTTTCAATGAATATTTTAAATGTTGCAATGTTTTCAATGAATGATGTTGTCTATGATTAATCTTTACTAAATTATGTATTAAAATGATGCCTTTTTTCAAAAACAGTTTAATTAGGATCAGCCTTAAAAGCTGGCACATGCTAGTGAACTTGTGCTTTCATATTTTCCTGACATGCGGAGTATTTGTTGGAGGCATAACTCAGACCAAAAATGCCAGCATCTGCCAAGCAGTAAGTTTCTACAAATATATGAAACTCTGAAAGCAAGAAAATATAATCCAAAGGGACAAAACAGTGAACTCATATTAGAAAATTAATTTCCCACATTTTATTAGGCCCAAATTTAAGAAAAAATATGAGTACCATTGAGCAAGCATTTTTTCTGAATACATTTGTTATGCAGCTTGTATAATGCATTTTGATAAAGCAAAGTTGCTAGCTGGACCAGTTCTGTTTTGGATCCAAACAGTTAATTCAAAGGATTATTAAAAGATTTTGCTTAGAATAAAAATACTTTACTAACATAACCACGTTGAATTTCATAGTATTGTGTGTTCCTTTTACTTTTAATTCAGTAAAGAAAAGAATTTGTAAAGTGTAGAGGGCAAAAATCAGCAAGCATTAAATGTAAGGGATATTTTTAAAACCATTAGTAGTTGTACTTTTTAAATACTATCTTTTTATTAGCCATATATTTCATTACATAGAGCCATTGTATAGCCACCTCTGGCCAATTACATTCTCCATTTTAAATAATTTTGAATGTATTTAAAAGGTTTGAAATTATTTACTTCATTCTCAACTGTGTTCTGTAAAACAGTAGTAGTAAATATGATGGGAAAGAAGAATTCCATGAAAAAAATTTGAACCATAGCAATATTTTCCTTTCCCAAATACCACATATTAGATTTTGTATGTATAAAACCAGGTTTGGGGAACATATGGCTTTGAGGCCACATGTGGCCCTCTAGGTCCTCAAGTGTGGCCCTTCAGCTGAATCCAAACTTCACAAAACAAATACCCTTAGTAAAAGGATTTGCTCTGTAAAATTGTGACTCAGTCAAAAGAGCACACTTAAGAACCTAGAATCACATGTGTCCTCAAGGTCACAGGTTCCCAACCCCTTATAAAATAAACAAATAAATATATGTGTATATACATAATTCTATGTAGCACTTTCTGTAGTGGTACATAATTTTTAGCCATCCTTTGTTTTAAAGGTATTCCATACTCACAGGGTCCTGGATCAGTATTTAAGCATTTAGTAAATATATTTTAAGTCTAAAAATGTTATGACACCAGATTAGTTTTTTTAATACATAAAACAATGTAATGATGAATTCATTTAATTTAGTGCCTAGTGTATACTATGCTAAATTATCAGTTTATAGATGCTGACCACATTTAATTTTCAGGTAAGACAGGTCTGAAAATGAACTTAGTATGTAAGTCAGATCAGACTACAACAGGTCTAAAAAATGTAATAACACTTTAGGAATGCAAATACTTATACTCTGTTCCCATGAAAAGATATTAGAGAGAGTAGCATTAATAAATAATTATAGAACCATTATACATTTTGTAGGCTTAATAAAATTTTGCAAGATTGAAGAGATTTTGAATACATTTATAAGACACTACTTAGGGCACTACCTTATGCACAGTGGTTTTATTAATTTTGTTGAACAAAATTCCATTTGATTACATAAAAATTATTTCATTAACCAATTTTATAATTGTAGAATGAGGAAAACTTTTACCCTGAACATATGTGAAAACCTAGTATATCAGAGCTACTGGGTACAAAATATGGTGGAATCATTGAATTTTAGAGTTGCAAAGGACCACAGTAGCCTCCTAGTCCACACTTGGAAGGAATCTCTGCTCTGCCATACTTGACCAACAGCCATCTGGCCTCTGCTAGAAGATAATCCAGTGAGAGGGGAGCCATGAACCACCTCTAGAGGCAGCCCATTATACTTTTAAACAATTGTAATCATTGGGAAGTTTCCTGATATCAAACCTAATTTCATTTTCCACCTCCTTCTCTAAGTTCTGGCTTCTGGGGACAAACAGAATAAATCTGATCCCCCTTCCATGTGATACTTCTTTGTATACTTGAAGATAGCTGTCCTGATGTTTGCTTAACCTTTCTTAGTTTCCATTTCTCTAGTTCCTTCGTCCACTTGTCATTTGACACAGACTTAAGGCCCTTTCCTATCATAGTTATTCTTTTGCTTCTTTTAAAGTCCTTAAAACTCACTTTGGCCATCAGGACTGAACATAGTCTTCCAGGTGTCATCTGGCCAGGGCAAAGGAAAGAAGGATGCCTTCTTCCTAGAAGCTATACTTCTCTGAGATCCCATTGGTGTTTTGGGCTTCCATGTCCCACTTTTGATTCCCATTGAGCTTGTAGGGCCACTAAACACCACAAATTCTTTTCAGATAAAGGCTATACAATCAAGTGTCACACATGTTGTGTACTTTTATTAAATTTTTAAGCCCATTTAGACTTTACATTTATAGCCATTGAATTTCATCTTACTAGATATTAACCCATTGTTCTACCTTGTCAAGACATTTTTAGGTCTTGATTACCATCCACTGTATTAGCTATTATTCCCCAGTTTTATGACAATTGCATATTTGATGATTATGCCTTTCACTGGGTCATTAGTAGTTCATCTTTTCCAGCTCCTTCATTTTGTTGGTAGAAAAATAGAGGCCCAGATGACTGAAGGGAGTTGCTCAAGGTTATACCTAGTTTGTGGTAGAGTTAGAAACAATATAGTAAATATGATAATAACAACAGCAATGATAACTCATTTGCATTATGCTTTAAAATTTAGAGAGCACTCCTCACAACAGCCTTTTTGTACATAAAATTTTGTTATTCTTTTTAGATGAAGAAACAGACTCAGGGAGGCTGTTAGCTTCCTTGACTCCCAATCTAGTTTTCTCTCCACTATATCACATTAGTTATGCTTTTGGCCCTAGTTAAAGGAAACAGGGAAATATGGGAATACTTAGACTTATAGGGGAAGTGAACAGGAGCTATCTTAGTTTTTAAACTTTCCTCACTCCATTTGAATTAGTGCCATCTTAGTATGCAGTAATAGAAATATCATGTCCAGAATAAGTCTGCTATACCGTGTGTTGATCAGATCACATCTGAAGTAGTAAACCTATTTCTCTGTACATCTTATTTGAAATACTTTGACAAGCCTGAGTGTGTTCAGGAAAGGGCAGTTAGGATGTTGAGAGGAGGCCATATTATTAAAAAGAAAAAAAACTGAGATAACTGTGGACATTTAGCATTGAAAAGGAAAGACTTACGTCCAAGATAACTGTCTTCAGAGATTTTGAGGGTTATAAGAATAATTAGGCATGTTCTACTTAGCTGTGGAGGGTTACATCAGGACTGATGCATAAAAGTTACAGGGAGGAAGCATGAATTCTGTATCAAAATTAAAAATTTTTGAAAGTAAAATGAAATGCTCTTAGGAGGCATGTAGTTAGATAACCATTTGTTGAGGATGTTGTAAATAAGCTTTAAAATTCAGGAAGGGTCTGGAGTCAGGAAGGTGATCTCTGAGATTCCTTCAAACTGAGGTTCTGTGAGTCTTTGAACGTGCAGTAGAGTTGTGTCACCAAAACACTGAAATACCACTGTACTCAGAGTATATTTCAGTTCTCAATTTTTGTGACAGAATCACCATTTTAAAGAATCACATTACCAAACTTTGACATGTCTTAAAATTGCCTATTATGAAAAAAAGTCCATAATATGAAATCCATTAAAGAATTTTTTTCTTTTCTAAAATATTCTTGGGGTGGCTAGGTGGCGCAGTGAATAGAGCACTGGCCCTGGAGTCAGGAGGACCTGAGTTCAAATCCAGCCTCAGACACTTAACACAAAACTAGCTGTGTGACCTTGGACAATTACTCTGCCTTACTCACACCCCCCCCAAAAGGAAAAAAAAATCTGATTTTTTTAGATTTGCTTAAAAATTTTAATAATTCCCTAGGAAATATTCAGTACTTTGAAATCTTAAAAACTAGAGAAATATTTTCCCTCGCCTTAGGAATAGAAGGGAGATGCCTATTCAAGTATTTCAGAATGAATATGTGAATATTATTTTCAAATCACACCAATATGGATATATGACATATTTCACATTGACTATATTCTTAGAAAACTTATATAAACTAATATTAAACTTTAAGAATCAGGATTTGTTTCAGTTTCTTTAGGCTAGAGTAGTTATTACTGGTATAGGTGAACTGAAACTTTCTCCAGTCTACATATCATTTTGAGTCAATGTGATATTCTAGTGCTTAGGAGAGAGATTAATTAACTGAATTTCTTTTTTTACTGAAAACAACCCTGGTTAAACCCTCATTCTTTTCAGTGGTACTGGGAGCTGTATAAAAGTAAATAATGCTTATTTTCCTAAAGTAACCTTTAATGCTTGGGTTTCTATTTCTTACTGATAGCAAAAATCTCAAAATAATAGACTACTCATTTTTGTTGTTGTACTGAAATTTAACTGTCTCAAGAAAATTGATGCATTTGTAATCAATGAGCCATCTCCTGGGAATAGGAAATTGTTTTACATATAGAAATTTTCTTTAAAATGATTAGGACCAAAGTTGTGAAATAGAAAAGAGCAAGCAACAAGCAATCCTTCAAGAAAACTTTAACATTTTAGATTCTGTCTAATTTCCCCACCATAGATGAATTTTTAAACTTCAGAATACATTAAAAAAAAAAAACTTTTTTAGCCATCTTGGAACCAGTGTTTAGCATGAGTTACAAGACACAACGTATTACTACGTTCTAGTATGCTATCATTAAAAGAGAATGCTATTACTAAATTTCAACAGTTAATCTCCTGTATTAATGCTGTATATTAAGACTTTGGTATTTTGACGGCTTGTTTTCATGTTACGTGTCTAAGCCTGGATTTGAACTCAGATCCTCCCGACTTCAGGGCCCGTGCTCTATTCATTGTGCCACCTAGATGCCCCTTTTGCTTTTCTTCTTGAAGCTAGTTCTTGAAATTTAGTTAATGTTTTTGATTTGCTTAAATTCCCTTGAGAGCAACACTATGTGTTTGTGTGAGTACATATATAGAGAAAGTGTAAATAAATGATTAGCTTAGAAATTGCTTATAGAAACAAACTTAACTATGAATTGGGTGTTCCATTTGCTGATGTTTAGTTAGTTGCTTGTCTGAATTAAATGAGCATGCCAATAAACATAGACCATTGTTAAAAGGGTAAAAATTTTAAATGATTTTTGAAGGCTAATATGCTATTCGTGCCTTGTTCCTCCAGGTTGGAATAATTCTCCATTACTCCACCCTTGCCACAGTCCTATGGGTAGGTGTGACAGCAAGAAATATCTATAAACAAGTCACTAAAAAGGCTAAGAGATGTCAGGATCCTGATGAGCCTCCACCTCCTCCAAGACCCATGCTCAGGTATAAGATTAAATTAAGATTTAATAGATCTTGGCAACGTCCTTTCAAAAGTGCATTTGCTACAGGTAATATTTAAATTATTACATATAGTAATGATGAATTATAATAGCATTTTAAAATTTTATATTATTGTTCATGACTTATGAGCCAGTCTGTTATATTTCAACCTGAATTTGTCTTTGTTTTAAAGAAAATAGATTTTGATTTATGCTTAGACTGTTTATAATTTAAAGATTGTGAGTATTCAGCTATGTTGTCTTAGTAGCAAACTGTGAAGAACTGGTATATGTGAAAATCTATTAGGGTTTTTCAGTCATTCAGTCAATAAATATTTTTTAAGTGCCTACTTTGTGCCAGACACTGTGCTATGTTAAGTGTTGGGGATACAAAAAGAAGCAAAAGATTCCTGCCTTCAAAGAACTTAAAAGTCCAGCAGAAAAGACTGTATGCAAACAATTATATACAAAGCAAGCTATATATGAGATAAATAGGGATAACTAATAAAGGAAAGATACTGAAATTAAGAAGAGTTGGGGAAGGCATCCTATGGAAGGTGAGATTTTAGTTAGGATTTAAAGGAAGCCAGGGAGATCAGTAGTGTTGGAGCAGAGGAGGGAGACCATTCCGGGTGTGGAGGACAGCCAAAGAAATTGCCCAGATCCAAGCAGTGGAGTGTTTTGTTCATGGAACAGCCAGGAGGCCAGTGTCACTGGATCGAAGAGTACTTCTTGGGAAATAAGAAGATGAAAGGTAGGAGGGGTGTAGGTCATTAAGAGCTTTGAATGCCAAACAAAATATTTTGTATTTGATCCTTGAGATAATAATATAAATCTACTGGCGTTTTTTGAAAGGGGAGTAGGAATTGGTGACATGTTCAGGCCTACACTTTATGAAAATTACTTAAGTGTCTGAATAGAAAAATGGATTAGAGTGGGGAGAGAATTGAGGCAGGCTGACCTAGTAGCAGACTATTGTGTTTCATTCATTGATAGGTTTTTGTTGTTGTTGTTGTTGTTGTAAATACTTCCATCACCAGGACAGATCAGTTATTTAGTAGATCATCATTGATAGTTTGTTGCTTAGGCTGAAAAACTAATCACCCTTATGCTCCAGCTAATGAGCTTCTCAGAATTTAGATTGTTCATTAGATGGTAGACATACTATTTCTGATGAAAGACATATTTGAAGCCTTTCTAGTTGGAAAGCATCTACCTAGAGCCTGCTGTTCTACTTTCAAAAACCAGGGCTGCCTTTATACCACACAGAGACATTGGTAATGTAACAACAACAACAACAATAATAACTGACATTTATATGGCACTTTAAGGTTTGCAAAGCACTTTACAAATATTAATTCATTTGATTTTCACAACCACCCTGGGAGGTGGGTTTTATTCACCTCATTTTACAGTGAGGAAACTCAGGCAGACAGCTATTAAGTGACTTGCTCAGGATCACATGGTATAGGAGGTCTTCTTAAATCTAGACCCAGTGCCCTATCTAGTGCCCAGTGCTTGGCGTAGCTCATCATTTGGCACATATTGATTTTATATGTATAATCATTGTATACTTATGATCCTTAATCCCAAACTCTGAAGATATGGTAGTTACTTCACTCACTGGTTAAAGTGCAAATTGTAACCCCTCTGTAAATGGTCTTTGTGAATTCCTGTGGCCAAATGCTTTTCTCATATGGTGGCCAACATTCAGATGATGAGACTGCTTTAATTTAAGTATGTTGATCTAGCACCCATCAGTGTCCCTTGAATATAGTAGTAGACTCTTAATTTAATGAATTGGATTGATGACAGATATGTAAATCAATACTATGGCAGTTAGTTAAAAAGTATTTCCAGCTTTGCTGGAGATTATGCTATGTTGGCATCACATTTAAGAATCTGAGATCACCCCCACGCCATAATGAGATAGTAAGATTTTGATAGAACTACTTTGATTTTGATAGAACTACTTGGGGCATTTCTAGTTAATATGGATTAAAATTAGTATTGCTTTTTTCTTGCGTCAAGGATAGAGATAGAAGTTAGTCTGACATCTTCATTAACATTTCTTTTTTATACCTTAGAGGAATGTAGGTGACTGAATTTCTCTTTCTCTAGGTAACTACTATGGTCCATTTGGTCCTCTCCTTTTTCTGGCACCCTGGTCTAATTTAAATCTTCTGCTGAAGTCTGGCTGCCTCATTCTTGTATTGAGCAGTTAATAAAATGTGTGTAGACACTAGGTAGTTGTGTTAGTGGAAGGGGTACAGTTTCTGTGGTCAGTGGGAGAGCAGGATCTCATTTCTCCCTTTCAGCCCAGCCCCAACTCTCTGGCCAGTGCTTGGGAACAGGCTAAAATCCTGATCAGTAAGGCTTTAAGAACCTCTTGGATTTCCTTAATAATAATGAATATGGCTACATAGGTCTTTTGTCATTCATTACGTGTTTTACCTCCCAGAAATATCAGTAAGTCCTTTAGGAATTTGTTGCACTATGTTTTTTTTCATAATTCATCAATTGAATCTCAATCACTTTTCCCAATGGCATTTTTATATAAATACAAATAAATTTTTAAAATGTATAAATTTAATTCTGCTCTAGTCCTTATTGTGTCCCTGGGTAATTCTTTGTTGGTCTATCTTATATATAGCAAATCATGACTGCTAGCATTTATTAAGCACCTATTGCGTATCACACAGTATACTAAGTGCTAGGAATACAAGGGACTGAAAAGGGTCCCTTCCCCCAAGATTACTCATAGCTTAATAAGGAGGACAACAGCACCATTTCCGGATAGACAAAATATATGCAAGATGAATTGGAGATAATCTTAGAAGGAAGGCACTAACACTTAAATCCCCAAAGTGAGATTTTTAGCGGAGACTTGAAGAAAGCCAGGAAACCAAGATAAGAAGGTACAGAAGTCTAGGCATGGGGAACAAGAAGTGAAAAATGCAGTCAGGACACGGAATGCTGAGGAACAGCAAGAAGGCCAACATCACTAGATCTAAGAGTATGTGGAGAATAAGGGAAGAGAGAAATGTAGGGCCAGTTGTGAAGGGTTTTAAAAGCCAAACAGAAGATTTTATATTTGATCCTGGGAACCTGGGATTGATAAGGGAGCCACTGGATTTTATTGAATGAGGGTGCCACATTGTCAGATCTGTGTTTTCAAAAGATCATTTTAACAGCTTAGTAGAGGATCACTTGGGATGGGGAGAGACTTGAGGCAGTCCTGGAGTGATGAAAGCCTGCATCAGGGTGGTGGCATGTAAAGACAGCTAGTAATTCCTTCTTTATCCCTTCCTCAGACTCCCAAGTGGAATAGCCTTAGGAATTTGTGGTATCTTTTTTTTTTTCTGGCCTTGCTGAGGCCCTAATGAGTTCTAAAAATTCCTTCAATAAATACACTTGGATATTAAGTTTAATGCTTGGACTTTCTCTTTCCTTTCCTACATGGACAGATTTTACCACAAAATTACTCATTTGGAGATTCACCTTATACTACACGTGGGAATTAAATGGGTTAGGAGAACTTGATCAATATGCCTTTTCATTTGAAGTGGGGAAAAATCTTGTGTACTCAAAAATGGCATTAATTCAAGTTCAAGTGTAATATGAAATAATAGGAAGAATGGACAGTTAATCCACTATTTAAATATTCTACCTTTTTTGTCCACAAGGTGGCAGAACCTGATCAGTTTTATTCATCCTTAAAACCCAAGTAGACTATTCTTTTGTCAGTTATTTCAGTCTGCTTATACTAGCCCCCAAATAAGTTGGTTTTCTGATATGATTATGTTATTGGAGAAGGAGAAAGTTATAGCATTCTAAATATATATGGCAATATGACCCACATGGCATTTTAGTGATACTTTTTACTGCTCTAGAGAAAATAACATTTCTCAACTGAAATAGAATCAGGAATGTTGAAGAACCATTGAGTGTGTGCCCAGGGTACTCTGGAGGTGAGAGGCTAAGAAACTAGAATGTCATGGGAAATTTCCCCTTTAGGAGCATCAGAAGAATGACTAATGCCCTTTTCTCTCACTTATTCTAGATTTTACCTTATTGGTGGTGGTATCCCTATCATTGTATGTGGAATAACAGCAGCAGCTAACATCAAAAATTATGGCAGTAGACCGAATGCACCATAGTGAGTACTTTTTAAAAGATACTTGTATTTCATGTAAATTAAAGTGACTTTTTGGATGGATTTCCTTAAGCATTAATATATGTCTCAACCCTTTTAAAACTAATTTGTAAAAATTTGTACTCCAGCAGTGTCCATTTTAATCTATTTTGTGTTCTTTTTTAGTTGCTGGATGGCTTGGGAACCTAGCATCGGTGCCTTTTATGGACCTGCCAGCTTTATCATTTTCATAAACTGCATGTATTTTCTGAGCATATTTATTCAGTTGAAACGACACCCTGAACGAAAATTTGAACTAAAAGAGCCAGCTGAGGAACAGCAAAGATTGGCAACTAGTGAACATGGAGAAGTAAATCATCAGGATTCAATGTCATTATCATTGGTCTCTACGTCAGCACTGGAAAATGAGCACACTTTTCATTCTCAGCTTTTAGGAGCCAGTCTTACTCTACTTTTATATGTCACATTGTGGATTTTGGGGGCCTTGTCTGTTTCTTTATATTACCCTTTGGACTTGGTTTTTAGTTGTTTTTTTGGTGCCACATGCTTAAGTCTTAGTGCTTTTGTCATGATGCATCATTGTGTTAATAGAGAAGATGTTAGACTTGCTTGGATTGCCACATGTTGTCCTGGAAGGAGTGCGTACTCAGTGCAAGTCAACATTCAGCCTTCCAGTTCCATTGGGACTAATGGAGAAGCTCCTAAATGTACTAATAGCAGTGCAGAATCTTCATGCACAAATAAAAGTGCATCAAGTCTAAAAAATTCTTCACAAGGCTGTAAACTGACAAATTTACAGGCTGCTGCAGCCCAGTGCCATAGTAATGCTCTTCCTCTGAATACTCTTCCTCAGCTTGATAATAGTCTAACTGAACACTCAGTAGACAATGATATTAAGATGCATGTTGCCCCAGTAGAAGTTCAGTTTCGAACAAATGGACACCCAAATCGACATCATAAAAACAGGAGTAAAGGACATCGTGCAAGCAGACTTACAGTTCTTAGAGAATATGCCTATGATGTCCCTACCAGTGTGGAAGGAAGTGTGCAAAATGGCTTACCTAAGAGTCGACCAGGCAATAATGAAGGACATTCAAGGAGTAGAAGAGCTTATTTAGCCTACCGTGAGAGGCAGTATAATCAGCCTCAACAAGATAGCAGTGATGCATGTAGCACACTTCCCAAAAGCAACAGAAATTTTGAAAAACCTGTTGCTACTAGTAGCAAAAAGGATGTATTAAGAAAGCCGATAGTAGTTGAACTGGAAAGCCAACAAAAGTCATATGGCCTAAATCTGGCTATCCAAAACGGACCACTTAAAAGTAATGGACAGGATGGACCTTTGCTGAGTACAGACAGCACTGGCAATATTAGGACTGGATTATGGAAGCATGAAACTACTGTGTAGCATTGTTGTGCTTCAGTGATAGAAGTTTATATGAACTGTGATAGACATTCCTTTAATCTTTAAACATTTTATAAAAAACTGTTTACAGGCACCTTAGGGTGGAGAAGAGAATTTGTGAATAAAACTTTTATAATTTTGGATTATACTTATAAATGTTTTTACTTAAAAAGTGTTCTGTGAATTTTATTTTTTTAGCATTGTTTTATTTGGCAAGGCAGAACAGGACATTTTGTAAATCTGATTTGCAACTTCTTGAACTTATTGATATAATGTCTATATCATGTTTCAAGTTTGTATTTAAGTAATAAATAGTGCTTGTTTTTTCCCCATTGTCTCAATTATTATATTTTTATATTTCAGAATATACTATAATACTTACTGTAAAAACTTAGGCAGTTGATATTTTTAGAAGATTTTCAGCAGAAAAACTGCGCATAAGTAAAATGCAGGTCTGTCCAATGGTTTGTGCTATGACTTTCACATTTAAATCAAATATTTGTTGAGGATCTTTTAAAAAATTATTGATTTTTAGGAAAAGCAACATAAACTTAGTAAAACATTTTCCTTTCTGGTATAATAATACTCAGTGTGGTTTGATTTGATTTTTTTCATGTATTTTTCTGTGTCACCTTCATTGATTCATTGCTTTTGATGCTTTCTGAATAACTGATTCTTCAGTGGCATTCTATTCTCATTTTATCACATAGTTAAACTGATGGTCCCATCATATAAATTATTCTGTAAGAATCAATTAGCTATCATTTTTTAGGGGAGACACAGACTTTTGGTAACTGTAATACTGGCCTGCAATAATAATTCTAAATAGCCAGTACTTATAACCTAATATGTTCTATTTGTTTCCCTATTCAATACTATGGAGAGACTGGGATCTAAAAGGCACAACTGTTCACTGAGCACATAGCTATTCCAGAGTGTTCTCTCTGGGTCTTCATGGACTTCTTAAGGATAGGTTGCACAAAGAATACACAGGAATTTATTTGCAAAACCAGATCCATCAGCCTCACTTCTTTGGTCATTTAGGTCCTTTTGAAATTGTGAGGGTAATCTTGCATCATGAAAGACAGAGATCAAAGTTCATCATGATCATAAAGCATGCAAAACTACAGGCTTTGGGCATGGATTAGGGTATTCCAGCAACCCAACATCTAGAACCATTGAAAGAGTTAATTTATCTCCTATAATTGAATTTCATTGATTACACAGAGAATCTGGTTCACTGTGGAGAAGAAAGAAAAGCCAGATATATTACACCTTAGTTTTTCAATTTTTACAGGGTTAAGAAAAAGGTAGGTAGTTATCCCTAGACTAAATTTATAGTGAGGTAAAATCTCAAGTCCAGGTAAAATCTCAAGGATTAAATTTTGAAGATTAAAAAAAGAAACAATTATCCCAAACAAAGTACCATAGAAAGGTCACTATCTTTGGAAATCAGGGTTCCTGGGTTCAAATCTCATCTCTTATTATTTGCTGTCTTTATACAAGCCACATAACCTTTCTGGGTCTCAGTATTTTTCATCAATAGGATGAAAGTAGGTAGATTAGATTGCCTCAAAAGTCCCTTAGAGCTTTAAATTTGTGATCTTAGAAAGAGGGGAAAATTGTCTAAACAGATTATTTTGGTTGTAGGGGGAACTCATTAACTAATTTAGTTTTAAAGATGTACAGGGTAGTTAAAGATGAATAAAAAGTGTGGCACAGTCCTTTAAGAATAAGGTCAAGATCAAGATAGGGTCAGCATAGGTTGAGGTGTTTAAGAATGTTAGAGCAACCAAAAAGAAAAAAAGATTTTTTAAAAGCTAAATGCAAGAATAGAAGAAGTTCAAAGATGGGATAGAACTTTTAGTTGGGTAATTGTGATAACAGTGAAGGAAAACTATTGCATTCTTACTTTGCTTCTGTTTTCTCTGCCATGGAGAATGAACTTTGGACTAGAAAGGATAACATAAAAGTAGTTAATAGGGATGTGGTAGTTAAGGAAGAGAATTGTAATGGCCATGTATGAGTTCAAATTATGAAGCTTAGATCAAATATGTCCCAGTTTGAAAGTTGTGACTGCTTATCTGTGATCTTGGAAGTATCGTGGAGATTAAGAGAGGTACCTCAAGAATTAATGGTAGATATCCCAAGTTCCAAAAAATGAAAAATGGGACCTATAGATTGTAGGTAAATTTATATAATTAAAAAAAAAACTTCAAGAACATATTTAGGGGATTGCTAATGAACATTTTAAAAGGAACCACTGATAATGAATTTGCTAAAACTAACTTTAAGAATAGGTCATGTACAACTAACCCCATTTCCCTTATTGCCAAGGTTATTAGATTGATAGATCAAGGGAATGTTGTAGATGGTCTGCTTAGATGAAGCATTTGACAAAAATCCCTTGCCATATATCAATAAGATGAAAAAATGTAGACTAGATAGTAATATGGGGTACATTTCAGAACTAGTAGAGTACTTGGATATAGAGTTTCCAATCTATAACATAATGCTTCAGTGTCAGACTTGGATCTCTTGGGATCTATGGTTGAATCTATGCTGTTTTGCATTTTTATGACTTAGATAAAATGCAGATGGCATGCTTATCAAATTTGAAGATAAAATAAAGCTGGAAGAAAAAAAAACACCTGCCACATTGCATTAGGATACAAAATTATTTCATCTGGCTAAATGTTGGGCTAAATCAAAATTTAATAAGAATGAAAGTAAAGTTTTGCACATAAATTCAAAGGTTCACTTCCAAAAATATAAGATAGTGAGACACGTAACGAGGTATCATTTTCTCAGAGATTCTGTTGTTTTATGTGCTGAACGCTTCATAGAAGTTGACTGTTGGCTCAAAAATTTGGCCTCAGATTTCGTTAAAAGATGTTCAGGATGAGGAAGTTCCACTATATTCTTAATGAAATCTCTCCTTCAGTATTTTGAATAATGAAAATGCCAAATTTCAGAATGGATATTGATAGAGATCATCTAGAATAGCAATTTCAATTTTTCTTTAATTGCTTAACCACTTTGATTAAAAATTTATTGAGCATATGTCCCCAACATACATACTTGCATATAAATTAGATATTTTCATATAATTATTCCCGCTAAAATTTTGCTAATAATGAATTTAATAAAAGCAATGAAAATTGACTATGACTTTTTGTTATTTTTTTAACATTCATTTTTTTTAATTTAAAATTTTCCTTGCCTTTAGTCCCCTAGCACTCATTGAGGATGTACACAATATGATAGCCATTAATACACGTGAACTCATACAAACCATTTTGATATTAGCCATGTAATAAGAAAAGCCAAAAAAATAGTAAAAAAAAAAAAAGATTCAATCTGTTTATCAGTTCTCTTTGTAGGTAGATAGCAATTTTCATCATGAATCCTTTAAAGCTGTCATGGGTCATTGTAGTGATCAAAATAGCTAAGTCTTTCACAGTTGATTGTTATTACTGTAACTGTTGCTATGTACAGTATTCTGGTTCTCACTTCACTTTGCATCAGTTAATATAGATCTTTACAGATTTTTCTGAAACCCTCTTGCTCATCATTTCTAATAGTACAATAGTATCCCATCACAATCATATACCAGAACTTGTTCAGCCATTCCCCGATGCATAAGCATCCCCTCAATTTTCAATTCTTTGCTACCACAAAAAGAAGGTATAACTGTTCATTTTTCTTTGCTCTCTTTGGGGTAAAGACCCTAATAGCGGTATTACTGGATCAAAGAGTTTCCACATTTTAATAGAGCTTTGGGATAGCTTTGGAAATTGTTCTTCAGAACAGTTGGACCAATTCATAATTCCACCAATAGTGCCTTAGTGTACCTATTTTTTCCATATTCCATTCTATTATGTCATTTTCCTTTTCTGTCGTGTTAGCCAATCTGGTAGGTGTGAGATGATAGTTGTGGTTTTAATTTGTTTTTCCCTAATTATTAGTGATTTAGAGCCTTTTTATATAACATAGATAGTTCATTTCTTCTAAAACTGCCTTTCATATCCTTTGACCATTTTTCAATTAGGAAGTGGCTCTTTCCCCCGAAAAAAAATTTGGCTCATTTCTTTACATATTTGAGAAAGGAGGCCTTTATCAGAGAAATTGATGTAATTTTTTACCCCTAGTTTCCTGCTTTGTGTGTCTGATTTTGGCTGTATTTGTTTCATTTGTGCAAAACTTTTTAATTTCATCAGAATTATTCATTTTATCTCCCATAATCTTCTCTAAATCTTGTTTAGTTATAAATTCTTCCCTTATCCGTTGATTGGACAGGTGGTTTTTTTCCATACTTATGTCACATTTTATGTCTAAGTCATGTACCCATTTTGACCTTGTCATGGTATATAGTGTGAGATATTGGTCAATAGTACCTGGTTTATGCCAGACTGCTTTCCAGTTTTTTTCAGCAGTTTTGGTCAGTGAATTTCTTGTCCCTAAAGCTTGGATCTTTGGGTTAATCAAACACTAGATTATTATGGTCATATACTACTGTGTATTGTGTACCTAATCTATTCCTTTGATCCACCACTCTCTTTTCCAGTATAAGATTGTTTTGATGATTGCCACATTGTATTACAGTTTGAGATTTGGTACCGATGGGCTATGTTTCTTCACTTTTTTCTCCTCATTGATTTGTTTGATATTCTTGACCTTTTGAAACCCTTCAGATAAATTTTGTTATTGTTTTTTCCAGCTCTATTAAATAATTCTTTGGTAGTTTGGAATGGTACTGATTAGGTAAAATAATTTAGGTAGAATCACTTTTATGATTACAGTTATCCCTTCCATATCATGGGGGGTTAGTTAGGAGTATGGTGCTCCCACCATCTAGAAAATCTGCATAAAATTTTTGGCCCTTCTTTTGTACTACAAAAGTCTTGATTTTTTTTCTTTGTCTTTTATGGAGTGTTTACAGTACTTTATTGTAAAATTTGAGTAAAGTATTTGATCATAGGCTCTGTGTCATCTTCTGGCCTTCATGTGTCATCTATGGCTTCCTCAAAATTCCCATTTAATTTCTTATGCTGATTTGTGATATATTGTGATATATTGAAAATTGATTTATTTTCCAGTGAAGAAAGTCATAAAGCAGAAGGGATAAGTGTATTATCCTCACCTTCACATGAACAATTAGTATTTCTCCAATTGTTTAGATCTCTCTTTATTTGTATGAAAAGTTTTATAATTATGTTAATATAATTCCTGTGTATATCCTGGTAGGTAGACTCCCAAATATCTTATACTGTCTGCAGTTGCTTTAAATGAGATTTTTCTATTCTAGCTGGGTTATATTAGTAGTATACAGAAATACTGATGATTTGTGTGGGGTTATTTTATATCTTGCAACTTTGTTAAAGTTGTTAATTGTTTCAACTCGATTTTTAGTTGATTCTCTAAGTATATAATCATATCATTAAAAGAGAATAATAGTTTTGTTTCCTCATTCCCTATTACTATTTCTTCAGTTTATTTTTCTTATCACTATAGCTTGCATTTCTAGTACAATATTGCATAATAATGGGCATTCTTCCTTCATCCCTAATCTTGTACAAAAGCCTTTTACTTTATCTCCAGTACAGATAATGCTTGCTTTTAGTCTGAGACATGTACTACTTATGATTTTAAGGAAAGAGACATTCAATGTCTATACTTTCTTTTTTTTTCCAAGTGCTTTATTAACTTCTAATTTACATCATTCATTTCCATCAGATTTTGAGTTACATTGTTTTCCCCATTTTTCCCTACCCTCCACCCCAGAATAGCAGTCCCACAGGATATCTCCTCACCCCATATGCTCTCTCCCATATCTTCTCCTATATCCCCTTCAACTTTTTCAGTAAGGCAAGGTGAATCTCTGTGCCCCAATACCTATATATCTTATTTCCCAATTATATGTAAAACAGTATTAATAATAGTATTTATATATTTTTAAACATTTGATTTTAAAACTTAGAATTCCAGATTCATTCCCTTTCTCCCTTGTCACCCACCCTTACTGGGAAGATAAGCAATTCAGTATATGTTGTACATGTGTGGCTATGCAAAACATTACTATAGTAGATATATTGTAAAAAACTGACTCTATTTCCCTCCCTCCTATTCCACCTTCCACTTGGTCTATTCCCTATTTTGATCCTGTCCCTTTTCAAAAGTGAGTGCTCTCAACTTCCCTCCCACCCTCTCTTCCATCATCCTCCCTCTTATCCCCTTCCCCCCTACTTTTCTGTAGGGTGAGATATCCTATTTAGTATGTATGCCATTCTCTCCCTGATCCAAATTCAATGAGAATAAGGTTTTGCCTTTTTGCCTTCCTGTTCTTCCCCTCCCTTGTAACCATTTTCCCTTGCCTCTTCTATATGAAATAGTTTACCCCATTCTGTCTCTTCCCATCTCCTCTTATTATATTCCTCTTTAAAATTCTATTTGACATTATTTTAAAATGTTTTAGGGAGAAATTTTGGGAGAGCTGGACTAGTATGCTCCCTTTGCCTTCTTGGGTCTGTTTGCTGCTTCATTACTCTTTAAAATATTAGTTTAATACTGTGATACAGTGATTTAGAGATCTGCATCTAAGCACCTTTAATGTCTTTCATAGTGGAAAAAGACACATCACAAAAATAGAACCAATAGAAGGAGTTCACTTTTTGGCTATGCTTATTAAATAATGATACTTGTTTTTCAGACCATCCAGCAATTATACAAAGTTTTATTGTAGTTTTATTAGTATATTTCTGCCTTTCTTGGTGTCATTCACTTTTTAAAAACAAATTAGAAAGTATTGCAATTTTATATTAATAAAAATGAGTTCAAAAACCCTCTGAAACTGTTTGGAAGATTGTTAAAGTGTTTAGTAGAAATTTATTTTTTCCAAAATTTTAAGTGCAATTATGAGAACTTTATAAATGACAGCTTTTTAAGCAAGCTAGTAGGAGAATCATCAGCATGGTCAGATAGTAAACAAAAGTCAGGAGGGTTAAGAATTGGTTGAGAATTAAAATTGAGATTTTAAAATTAAGAAATTTTTGCTAATTTTGAAGAGAGCAGATTCAGTTAAATGAGGAATCAAAGATAAATGTTGAGAATCTGAGAGATTGGAATGTTGGTGGTTCCTTTGCCAGAAATACGAAGGTCAAAAGAGGGGTGAGTTTGTAGGGATTAGGACGATATAATTAACTCTATGATTCATATTGTAACCCTGTCATATCTGCCTGTCCTGTCCTATTCACGCTTTCCCATTAAAAATGAAAAATGGACTGGTGGCCTGAGATCTTAATTCTTAACCACCATCCTGGAGTGTAGCATTGGCAGTAATCTATAGAGCAGCATATGGAGTTGCTGGGAAAAGAATGTAGAGA
This sequence comes from Gymnobelideus leadbeateri, assembly GCA_011680675.1. Lineage (NCBI taxonomy): Eukaryota > Metazoa > Chordata > Mammalia > Diprotodontia > Petauridae > Gymnobelideus > Gymnobelideus leadbeateri. The sequence continues at coordinate 121,952 of WOXC01010237.1, forward strand.
ATTTTGCCTGCATGCAATGTGGCTGTGTTCCACCAAGTACATCCACAAGAGCCCCCCGTGGAAAGAAGGAGAGTGGGGAGTGTTGAAGTTATAGAGGGTGAAAAGAGTGGTGTGGTTGTGTTAAAAATAAACCCTTGAGTGGCCATTGCAGGCAGGGTGATACACAACCCACAAGTCCTTGATGGGTGATTGCAAAGAGGGTTAGATGTAATCCATTTTCTCATCCTTCCTCAAGGCAGGGTCTTATCTAGATGGCCTCAGGACTATATGTCATCAGGATTGTCTGAAGAAACAAGATGCTAGACCTGGAAAAGAGAAGGCAGGATAGGGTATATATAACTACTATCTTCATCTGAGAAAATAAAAGTCACATGAAAGAGACTTTAGACTTGTGCTTTGCATGATTTGTAGAAACTAGGAAGAATTAAATTTAAGTTAGAAAGAAAGAAAATAAAGTTCCTAATAACTAGAGCTATCCAGATACTGAAAGGTCTATCTTTCGAGGGGGGGGGGGGGCGTAATATTTTCCTTTCAGTAGACATCTTAAAGCTATATTGTAGTGGGATTCTTTTATCACGGATAGATTGAAGTAAATGACTCCTGAGACATCTTCTGTCTCTGTATTATTGTATGATAGTTATATTAAACCTACCCCATAATTTTTATAAAGATTCATGGTGTAGAAAGACTAAACTTGGGAGTCAGTAGATACTTGGATTAAAATCCTACCTTTTAAGATTAACATTTTTGTAATTAAAGACAAAGGGCAGCTAAGTGGTGTAGTAGATAAGAGTTGGGGGCCTGGAGTTACACTCTTCCTGAGTTCAAATCTCAAACATTTCCTGGCTGTGTGACCCTGGCCAAGTCACTTAGCTAGCCTTGTTTACCTCAGTTTCCTCCTCTATAAAAAGAACTAGAGTAGGAAATGGCAAATCATTCCAATGTCTTTGCCACTCATGAAAAGTAGGACATAACTGAAATGACTGAACAACAATTAAGGACAAGTCATTTAACCTTTTTCAGTCTCCATTTACCTCATCCTTACATAAAAGTTAATATAACTAACATCTGTAAATATGTTGTAAGCATTAACTGAGGGTAATATGTGGAAAATATTTATTAAAGTTTATTATTATATATCAATACTTTTCATTTTAATTTAATTTAAAAATCATAATATGTTCCACAAAAGTGTTATGATCACAGGAAGTTCCTTGGGAATAGTTTTATAAATAAGTCATCAGCCACCTGATTTTACAAGTGAGGTTTTTGACTGCATTGGAGTTTTTTTTTTTTTGTTTGCTTTTTGGAGGGCAATTGGGGTTAAGTAACTTGCCCAAGGTCACATGGCTAGGTTTTTGTTTGTGTGAGTGTTGTGTCTCAGGTCGGATCTGAACTCAGGTCCTTCTGACTCCAGGGCTCTACTCACTGCACCACCTAGCCACCCCTGTGTTGGAGTTTTGTTGAGGTGTATAATCGATATTGGTTCAGACAAACTATGGAGTATTCCTGTACCTAAAAATTCCAGTGTTTTCTCTGCTGGTTTGGTTATTATGTAAATAAGGGTAAATACAATACAGATAACAACCTATCTGTGACTATGGATAAGTTGCATGTGGTACATAGAGCAAAAATGACAAATCCAGGGTTATACATCTAGTTAATGATAGATGTAAGATTTGAACCCAGGTCATCCTAAGCCTAGCACTTCCTCTACCATGCTATAGTGCTTTAAAAAAAATTTATATTACTATTATCTGTCTGTCTATCTATCTATCTATCTATCTATCTATCTATCTATCCTCAATTTAGCACTCTTAGCATACTTTCCCCTCACCCCACCAGTCTGTGGTAATAATAACAGACTTGCAGAGGAGAAGGAGATATAGGAAGGATAGTATGCTCTTTCTGAGGCAGTAACATTTCATCCAGATAACTAAATTATGGAGGAAATGAGGGAAGGTGGCATCAGCATGTGCAGGGGACTGCAACAGGTCTGTGACTGACATCTAGCTTTACCCAGTTCTGTGCACCCCAAGGGACTGAGGCTGATTAAAAAGTTAATTCCCCAAGGGATGAGTCATCTCTGAGGCGGAGACATCTTTGAGATCCATCCCTTGCAAAAACTAGTAAAAGGAAGGCGCTTATATAGTCTAAAATAACAATAGCAAAAAGGGGCTTATAAGTTTTTTCTAGAAGTACACAAATCGATAAAGATGAACTTAAAGAAATAAAAGTTACAGTGGAGGAACAGGCTTAAAATACCATGGACAGAACCTCACAATTACTTACAAGAAGAATCATGGTTCTGATGGATTCAAAGAATTATCTCAAAATTTTGGAGAACAATTAAGGTCAGTACTACACAAATTATTTTCCAAAACTGAGAAAGTAAGCACTTAAATTATTTAATTAAATAAATATGTGCCTATTATCTAAATCAGGGAAGACTAAAACAAAGGAGGATAAAGATTGAAAAAAAATCTAAGTACTATCAGACTGCAGCAGTTTATCCCAGAAATCATTCATGTTGACCAAGTTGGATTTATACTAGTGATGTGAAGATGGTTCAACATTAGAAAAAACAGGGGGGCGGAGCCAAGATGGCAGAGTAGAAACAGTGCATCCAAGCCACTCTGCCCCCAGATTTCCTCCAAACTATGTAAAAGGGGACTCTGAACAACTTCTGGAGCCCCAGCACCCACAGAACAACACAGAGAAGCTAACATCCCGCTGAGGACAGCCCAGCAGCCCTGCAGGAAAGACCAGCGCAGTGGTCTGGGAGCCAGCAGCACGCAGAGCACGGGGAGCGGAGCACAGGTCGGGTCCGCCTGAGTCTTAGTGTTAGCCCCAGGGCAGCAGGGCCAGCAGCCGGCTGGAGGGACCCCAGAACACCAGCAGCTGTGGCGATTCCAGAATTATCAACATAGACATGCCTAGGACAAAGTGAGAGGTTAGTGCCCTGAGGACTTTGAGACAAGTATTTGGGGAATGCGTCAGCTTCCTCCCCTGGGGCTAGAAGCCGCTGAGGAGACATGCCATTTTGTAGTTTTCAGAGGCAGCTCCAGCTCCTGGCCTGCGAACTGTAGGAAGATCCAGCAATCAGTCTGGGGGGTAATCACTCTTGCTTTAACCTCCCTGGATCTGGATTGTGATCTGGGGCGGAAGTTGTGGGTGGGTTTACAGCTTGCCAGAAATGAAAGTTGCCCTCCCACATGTTCGGGACAAAAATTCCCCTATCTGTCCACAAAGACATACTGGGGCAACAAGCCCAAAAGTCAAGTAATTAAGTGGCAACATGCCAAGGCAAAGGAAACAAACTAAAGAGAAAAATGCAACCCTAGACTCCTACACTGGAGGCAAGGAGGGTCAAAGCATGGAGCGGGAAGAGCTCTGTGAGGTCAGAAGTCCTGCTCCAAAAGCCCCAGGGGGAAACATGAGCGGGTTGCAGGCCATAGAGGACCTTAAGAAGGACTTTCAAAATCAAATAAGAGAAGTGGAGGAAAAATTGGAAAGAGAAATGAGAAGGATGCAGCAAAAGTATGAAATGAAGGTCAACAGCCTGACTGAGGAAAACAACACCTTAAAAAATAGACTAACTCAAATGGCAAAGGAGGCCCAAAAGGGCAATGAGGAGAAGAATGCCTTAAAAAGTTGAATTTGCCAGATGGAAAAGAATCTCAAAAGTTCACTGAGGAGATTCATTCCTTCAGAGTTAGACTGGAGCAAATGGAAGCTAATGACTTTATGAGAAATCAAGATGCTGTTAAGCAGATCCAAACAAATGAAAGATTAGAAGGCAATGTGAAGTATCTCATGGGAAAAACCACTGACCTGGAAAATCGATCCAGGAGAGACAATTTAAAAATCATTGGACTACCCAAAAGCCATGATCAAAGAAAGAACCTAGAAATCACCCTTCAAGAAATTCTCAAGGAAAACTGTCCTGATGTTTTAGATCCAGAGGGCAAAATAGAGGTTGAAAGAATCCACTGATCACCTCCTGAAAAAGATCCCAAAAAGAAAATTCCCAGGAATATTATAGCCAGGTTCCAGAATCCCCATATCAGGGAGAAAATACTCCAAGCAGCCAGGAAGAAACAATTTCAATATTGTGGAAACACAATCAGAATAGCACAGGACTTGGCAGCTTCTGCACTGAGGGATCGAAGGGCATGGAATATGATATTCCAGAGGGCAAAAGAGCTGGGACTGAACCCAAGGGTCACCTACCCAGCAAAACTGAGTATTTTGTTTCAGGGGAAAATATGGTCATTCAGTGGAATAGAGGACTTTCAAGCACTCTTGAGGAAAAAAACAGAATTGAATAGAAAATTTGACATCCAGATGCAAGAAGCAGGAGATGCCTGAGAAGGTAATCAGGGAAAAGAAATCAAAAGGAACTTATCAAAGTTGAACTATTTACATTCCCATATGGAAAAACAATAACTGTGACTGAGGAAATCTTTCTCACTATGAAGATAATGGAAGGAGGGTGTATGGTCATATGAATACATATGTGAATGTGTGTGTATATGGTTACAGTTATATATGGATAGAGGGCATAGGCTGAATTTGTTGGGAAGGGAGGATACTCAAAGGGTGAAGTTGTGAGATGAGAGAGGAAAGTGGCAGGAGGAGATGGGGAGAGACAGGGTGGGGTAAACTATCTCATGTAGAGGAAGCAGGGGGAAGTAGTTGCAGGGGAGGGGAAAAATAGGAAGGCAAAAAGGCGAAACCACATTCTAATTGAATTTGGTTCAGGGAGAGAATGACATACATACTAGGTGGGACATCTCAACCTACACCAGAATGGGGGGAAAGGGGATGAGAGAAGGGATGATGGATGGGAGGGCATCCTTGGGGGGAGGGGAGGTTGGAGGTACCCACTATGGAAGAGGGACAGGATCAAGTGGGGAATGGACCAAGTGGGGGTGGGATGAGGGGGAGGGAATTATAAGCAGCCTTGTACAATATATCTACTATGATAATGTCTTGCATAGCTAGACATGTACAACATATACTGAATTACTTATCTCCCCAGAGGGAATGGGTGACAAGGGAGGAAGGAAATGGATCTGAAATTCAAGGTCTTAAGATTAAATATTTCAAATATATATAAATACTATTATTAATACTCTTTTGCTTGTAATTGGGAGATAAGATGTGCAGGCATTGGGACACAAAGATTCACCTTCCTCTAATGGAAAAGTCGAAGGGGGTATGGGAGAAGGTATGGGAGAAAGCAGATTGGAGGAAGCGATATCTTGTGGGACTGCTATTCTGGGAGGTTGGGTAGGGGAATAATGGGGGAAAATGATTGTAACTCAAAATCTGGTGGAAATGAATGATGTAAAACAGAAGTTAATAAAGCATTTGTTTAAATGAAAAAAAAAACAACATAATATATTAAAAACAAAAATATAAAGCCACATGATTATCTTAAGTAGATGACTTTGACAGTGCTGTAGCACTATGCTAAAAAAATCCTACAAATTTGTATCTCTAGGGAGATATATTTAATTTCACAGAAAGTAAATAAAATACAGGCATCATATGAAGCAGGGTTTTACTAGAAGTTTTCTAAATATAGGATTAAAGTGAGGATTTCTATTTTTCCTCTTATTATTTGGTATATAGTTCTAGAAATACTAGTAACATAATTAATAAATAAAACTAAGAGCTGGTTTTATGAAAAAAAAAACAATAAAATTGATAGACCTTAGTCAATATGATTTAAAAAAGGGAAGAAAATTAAATTATGCGTATCAAAAATGAAAGGGTAAATCTATCTCCAATGAAGAGAAAATTAAAATAATAATTAGAAATTACTTTGCCAAATTGTATGCACATAAATTTAACAATTTTAGTGAAATGGATGAATATTTACAAAAATATAAGTTGCCCAGATTAAGTGAAGAGGAAGTAAATTGCTTAACCCCATCTCAGAAAAAGAAATTGAACAAGCCATCAGTGAACTCCCTAGGAAAAAATCTCCAGGGCCAGATGGATTTACTAGTGAATTCTATCAAACATTTAAAGAACAATTGATTACAATACTCTACAAACTATTTGGGAAAATTAGTGAAGAAGTCCTACCAAATTCTTTTTATGACACAAATATGGTACTGATATCTAAATCAGGGAGAGATAAAACAGAGAAAGAAAATTATAGACCAATTTCCCTCATGAATATAGATGCAAAATTTTTAAATAAAATATTAGCAAAAAGACTACAGCAACTTATCACAGGAATAATAAACTTTGATCAGGTAGGATTTATTCCAGGAATGCAAGGATGTTTAATATTAGGAAAACCATCAGTATAATTGATCATATCAACAATAAAACTAGCAAAAACCACATGATTATTTCAATAGATGCAAAAAAGGCTTTTGACAAAATACAACATCCATTCCTATTAAAAACACTAGAAATTATAGGAATAAGTGGAACCTTCCTTAAAATAATAGGTAGCATCCATTAAAAGCTATTGGCAAGTATATGTAATGGCAATAAGCTAGAAGCATTTCCAATAAGATCAGGAGTGAAACAAAGGTGTCCATTATCACCCCCTCTTATTCAATCTGGTACTAGAAATGTTAGCAGTAGCAATTAGAGAAGAAAAAGAAATCAAAGGAATCAAATTAGGCAAAGAAGAGACCAAGCTATTATCACTCTTTGCAGATGATATGATGATATACTTAGAGAATCAAGTTAAAAACTACTTGAGACAGACAATAAATAAATTTGGCAAAGTAGCAGAATATAAAATAAACCCACATAAATCCTTGGCATTCCTATATATTTCTAATGAAACCCAACAGCAAGAGATAGAGAAATCCCATTTTAGTTCTTTCTTACTGATATTACCACCTAGCAGTGAGTAGAGTGTAGGCCCTGGAGTCAGAAGGACCTGAGTTCAGATCCGACCTCAGACACTTAACGCACACACAAATAAAAACCTAGTTGTGTGACCTTGGGCAAGTTACTTAACCCCAACTGCCCTCCAAAAAGGCAAAAAGGTAAAAAAAAAGAAAGAAAGAACTAAAAGCATAACGATTGGTAAAAAGAAAATGAAACTCCCTACTTACTTAAGACATTATGGTTCATTATGAAGGTCCTAGAGAATCAGCCAAGATACTAATTGAAAATAGGTTTAGCGAATTTGTAGGATACAATATGTAAGTGTAGATAGATGGATATCGATACAGATATAGAGATATAAATATACATACCTATACAATATGCTATTTATATCGTTACCATTTTCCAAAAATCATAGTGCAATTTTTTTTTTGTAGTGCAGTTTTAAATGGTTGGAGATTAAAGCTGCACTAAGACTTTTGGGACTCTGTGTGTGTGAGGGTGGGTGGCTGCATGCATATGGTAGCATATATACAGGTAAATATACAGTGCAGTATAGTATGTGTATATATACATATATATTATGAATATAGATATCTCTATAGATATCTATGTGTATGTATACATACAAAAAAGCAAAAGTCTATCCTCAATAAATAAGTTTTCAAAGGATATGCACAAGCAGTTCTCAAAAGAATTGCAAACTATTAACAACCATAGGAAGAAATGTTCAAAATCACAAATAAGAGAAATGAGAATCTAAACAACTCTAAATCTTCACTTCATATCCAGAAAACTGAAGAAAAAATTCTGCCTTAGAAAACAATTTAAAGTTATGTAGAAAAAAAAATTGACTAAAATATCTCTAGACCTTTTGGTCTAGAGATTCCAGTTCTAGGCCGATGCCCCAAGGACATCACTGATAGACATAGTCCCTCTGTACACAAAAATATTTATAGCAGCACTTTTTTTTTTTTCAGAAAAAAAGCTGGAAACAAAGTAAAAACCCTTCAAATGGGGAATGGTTAAACAAATTATAGTCCATGAATGTAATGGACTGTTACTCAAATGTAAGGAATTAATAATGATGAATATAAAGAAGCATGGAAAGAATTACATGACATATGAATTGATGCAAAGCAAATAAACAGAGCCAAGAAAACAATATGCCAAATGATTACAAAAATGTAATTGGAAAGAACAAAGAATAAAAAGTTGATGTTGTAAAACTACAAAAAACAGGCATGGCCACAAGGAAGGAAGAGATGTGAGAAGATGCTTCCCATCATTCTTTTGCAAATATGGGAAGTTCATGGGTATGGAAAATTGTACATAGTTTCAGTTTTCTGTAATGTTTTGGTCAATTTAGACAATTGTTCTCTTTTTCATGGCAAAATACTAATATGGGAGTGGAGTGAGTTGAAAGGGATACAATAGAAAATTTGAGGGATGTAAAGGTAAAATATAGCAATAATTTTTTAAACAATCTTAGGCAATGTATCAATATACATTATTTGCTAGGACCAATTTATACCAATGCTACAAGTATGGCTCAAAATTAAGAAGACAGCAAAACTGATCATTAAAAGTAACCCCCTTTATTATGCCAATCAATTGGGGGGGAACCTTTGATAGAAGCCAGTTTTCATGTGAAAAATCCTTAAAAGTATAGATGTGCAAGGACCCTTAAAGTCATGCATATCTTTTGTCTTTGCATCACAGTCAGTCCTGGGGTTGGTGGGGTGAAGTGGGGGAAAATCTTCCAGTTTCCGCCAGATTGAACTCTCCCTTGTAAGAAATCAAAAGTATTAAGAAAATATAGTGACTACATTTAATAGCATAGAAAACATTCTGCCTTAGAGATACCCAAAGTCCTTGCCATGAAATAGGAAGATATGTTACATTGTCTGTTGTCAAGGACCATAAAATGGTTGTTTGTTTTGAGAAAAATTTTTTCACTCACTCAATTTAGCTTCCTTGTAATGATATCTTCATTTACACTGTTGTATTCATTGTATATATTATTCTTTTAGTTGTCATTTCATAATGAATCAGTTCATACACATTTTCCCATTTTTCTCATATTTGTCATTTCTTATTACATAATATTCTGCTACATTCATCCTTTTTTGTGCATTGCATAGAAAGCTCCAGAGAAATAGCAAGAAACTTAGTCAATAGATTCAGTAAAGTAACATTACAAAATAAATGCACAAAATTGTTCTCATTCAAATGTGACAATTAGGAAAGTCGAGAGTAAAATGATAGAGAAAATACTTTTTAAATAACTGAAAAATGCATAGGTTATATGGGAATCAACCTAACAAGGTACACCAAGACCTTTGCAAATAGAGTTTTAAAACACTAAACAGAAATAAAATACGTGTTGATTTCTTGTGGTTGGTAAGCCAATACATTTCAAGTGATGGTACAACCTAAATTAAGTTGTAGATACAGTGCTATAATAATGAAACTACCTAACTGAAATGGGAAGAAATTAAATTTATCTAAAAGAGCAAAGATTTAGCATTTAAAGGGGAATAATATGGGGAGAGGGAATAGGAATGAAAGGTAGATAATACTTCTAAACCTCAAACTATGTTATAAAATATTAATCATTAGAATTATTTTTGTCTGATTTAAGAATAGAAAAGAAGATCCATTAGGCAAACAGGTTAGATAAGCATACGTTCAGCCTCTCATTGTTCAGTAAACTCAATAATGTAAACGCCTTGTTAAAGGATTTGTTTTATAAGAACTGATAGGGGGACGGCTAGGTGGCTCAGTGAGTAGAGCGCTGGCCCTGGAGTCAGAAGGACCTGAGTTCGGTTCCGGCCTCAGACACTTAACGCACACACAAACAAAAACCTAGCCATGTGACCTTTGGCAAGTTACTTTACCCCAATTGCCCTCCAAAAAAAAAAAGCAAAAAAAAAAAGAACTGATAGGAAAACTGGAAAACAGTTTAGCAGGAAATAAATTCGTGCTTATAGCTTATACCATATACCACAATGAGCTCCACATGGATACATAACAACTATAAGACACCAGATAATCAATGATATTCATAATTATGGCAAGGAGGAGAATCTTTAACCAAAGTTTAGAGGAGAATAAAATGAATAAAAGAAGACAGCTTACTTCTGTATAAAAGGTGTTTTTTTCAAAAGCTAAATTATTTCAGCAAAGATGAAAGGAATGTATTGGGGGAATACATAATCTGTCAGTATCTTTGATCAGCTCCTGATATCTAAAATGTACATAGGGAAGAAACAGAAAGATATGCTCCCTTCTTCAATAGAAATGTTGTCAAACTGACTAGATGACAGAAGAACTTAATCATTTTTGACTGGCTTTGCTTAGGCACACAAATGACACAGTTGGTGAAGCTGAGTTATTCCAAATGTTTTAGAAAACAGTTTGTACACTGTGAAGCTACAATTTGGTCCAATTGATCTAGAAAATAATTTGTGCACTATTTGTGGAGCCATGAGTTGGTCCAATTGTTCTAGAAAGCAAATTTGGACTTTGTGCAGATGTAATTGTTCAAAACCATTGATCCAGAAATCCTGTTGTTGGGTATAATTCTCCAAGGATATTGGGGCAGAAAATAAAAAGGTCTACAGACACCAAAATATTCCTAACAGCACTTCTTGTGGCAACAACAACAATAACAAAACTGGAAATAATATTGATACCCACTAATTGGGAGGATGAATCAACAAATTGTGGTATATAAATATAATGGAATACAATTTTGCTCTAGGAAATAAAAAAATTTCAGAGAAGCATTGTATAACTTTATAAATTAATGCAGAATGAATTAGACAGAACAGAGAAAAATATAAACCATGGTTACAAAAATGTAAACAAAAAGAATGAATGAATGAATAAGCAGTATTTATTAAGTGTGAGCTGTATTCCAAGTCTCTTGGCTTGAAGAAGATTACATTCTAATTGGCAAAATAATGTACAAAGGAGAGTGGCTGCTAAGGAAAGTCACTTTGTCCTGAAAGTTAGGGAGATGGTGAGTAAGGTCATAGGGCAGTAGACTGATATCCAGGGACAATGGCAGAGATTATGTAATAGTGGTTCATTTTTCTAGAACTAGGAATAAAGTGGTGGTTAAGTAAGTTGCGAAGGAAGTAGCTAGAAAAGACACATGTTTGAGGTTTTCCTGAAATTGTGTTCTCGGAGAGGCAAAATGAGGCTCCAGGGTGGAAGTTTCATCAGGACATTGTCTGGTATTGGCAGCAAAGTCGTTCTGGAGGAGGCTGTGGGAAAGGTGAACCTGGGAAGGGAGAGTGAAAGGAACACAAAATAGCCTAGTTAAGCAGGTAATTTTGTTTCGGTCATGTCTGATTCTTCATGACCACATTTGGGGTTTTCTTGGAAGAGATATTGGAGTGACTTGCCATTTCCTTCTCCAGCTCATTTTACAGATGAGGAAACTGAGGCAAACAGAGGTTTGCCCATGGTCACACAGCTAGTAAGTGTTTGAAGCCAGATTTGAACTCATGAATTTGAGCCTTCCTGATTCCAAGCCCAATGCTCTCTCTATTGTGTGCCTGGGCTTGGAGTCAGAAGATCAAAGTTCAAAATAGCCTAATGCTGTGTAATTGACTTAGTTTGAATTTTTATCACCTTCTCAAATCTCTCAGCTTTCTCTTCCTTCCTCTCAAAACTTTCCATTATAGAGAACAAGATTTGGACTCTTAGCTGATTCTACTTTCCATCTGTGATTCTGCTTGATTTCAATTCCATACAAGGTCCCCCATTGCCCACCCTGCTCCCCAAGTCAGATACCCTATGGTGTCCCCCATCCCTCTCCAGCTTCCTTTTGTATTTCTTCTTTCCCTATTAAATTGCAAGCTCCTCAAGGGTAAGGCCTATTTCTCTTTTGATTTGTATCCCTAGCACTTAACACTGTCTCTGGCCCATTGAATTGATTCTGTAATCTTGATTCTAGAGAAGAGATTAGTAAATTCAACTCCTTTTCATTTAAGAAGTGAGTGGGAAGGGTACTATGGATGCAAAATGACATATAAGTCACTGTCAGTTAGTTGGCTTTGTTTATTTTCTTATCACAAAAGAATGTTCACTTAGTTTCTGTGGGTGGTTGACTGAAGGGGAGAGGGGTGGGAGGTATATCCAGAAATGTCAGCAATATAAAAGCTTTATAAAAAATGAAATTTAAAGACTCATATGTGACTAGAAAGATATGACAGTAACAAAATTAACACTTTTGCAAAGAGTTTTTTGTCAAAATTACCTAGGTTTAGATGACTAGTAATATGATACATGTAGTGATGAATAATAATTTATGTAGCATGCTTGTACATATAATTTGTATTTTTTTTAGCTTTGTAGATCTGGAAGCTAAGTATTATTATTTGTGATTTATTATTTGCATGTTACTTATATCTTTCATTTTCATTCCTATTACTAAGGTATTAGAAATTTTATTTTTCAGAATGCCCAAATGACTAGATTTCTATAGTCAGTTATTATTATTCCAGCAGATTGGTTTTGTCTCTTCTATTACCTAAAATAAATATTGCTCTGCATAAGCATTTTAATTCAAATCTTTAAAAATCAGAAATTCTTTTCCGGAGACTAAAGTTTTTATGAGCTCTGTGAACATTTAATCAATTTAGGGTATTGTTATGTCAGCAGTTTTCAAGAAACCAAACTTCAAGGTGCTCTTGAATTCCCTATTCTACAAAGTTTGTCACAAGTACTAGGTGATTTCTTTGCAAATAAGACTTTTCAAATTACTTGTATGCTTTACAAATACAAGAAGGTACATTTCCCATACCTCCTATCAGTAGAAATGAAATTATGAAATATCTTTTTTGTCCCGTTGAAAAAAGCAGTTGTTTCTTTTTAAAAATCTATATTTAATAATATAGATAGTGTGGAACAACTGATGGAGAGATAGCCTTGAAGTGAGGGAGACGTGGTCCTGTTTCTGTAATACACTTGTGTAAATATGAGTAATTCTCAACCTGGTAGTGCCCCAGGCAATTAAGTTCCCTAATAGGTCAGAAGATTATAGATCTAGAATAGGAAGGGACTTTACTAATTAGTCATCAGTCAACTCTATGAGATTCTGTAGCAAAAAACAAACAAAAAACATTACCACTGAAATGGCCCACTTTCTGGTCATGAGCCTGCCTGCATTTAGCAAAGTTGGTCATACATAGCCTGTTCCAAGGATCATACTAAGAACTTTTCCAGTTGTGCAGGATGTATTAGAGAGTGTGTGCTCAGCTGGCATTTCCTTTGAGAGCTAGGGCCATCTCTATGCCACATAGAAGCATCAGAGCAGGTTTTAAATAGAGAACAAGCACATATTTAAAATCATAATATTGGGCTTATTTAATGTATTGGTCATTTTTGCTGAACTATTCCTACCTCCTTCTCCACTTTTCCCTTTCTGTTCTTATATATGAAATTATTCTTTGTGATGGATAAGACAAGGAACCATATCAAGAAATAGAAGTGATTTTTAAAAAAGGTATCAGTAAAAACTTTCAAATTAAAAATTGATTTTTAAAATCAAATTTTATATTTTAAAAATAATTTTTAAAAATGCAATCATTGTAGGCAACAAAAATATTTTAATCTCTTACCCAGTTTGTCTGATGAGCCAAAGGACTATTCTGTAAAGCATTCTATGGTTAGAACTTTCTGCATAATCTACGTTTTTTTTGACTTGGAGTAACCCAAGACCCCTTTTCTTTGTACCATTGAAATAAAAAAGGCAGCTGTTGAATATATATATTATATATATAATATATATTTATACACATATATATTGTCATTGTACTTTTTTCTTTAATATGTAATTTGTAATGCTGATTTCCTATTTATTTTGGGGGAAAAAAAAGACTGTAATATGAAGTTGTAGTTACATATGCCCTACTGTAGATGGCAGTAGATTAATTGTTAGTACAGTCTTACTCTGGCACTGCTCTTTTTTGTTTTGTTTTTGTTTAAATTGTTGAGTTATAATAGTCACTTTGAAAAGTTTAGAACTATTAAAGTATTGCTAACTCAATGATCTGCGACTTGGATATATGGCAAGGGACTTATTCTGAAAATATATCTGAAATATATTACAACATAAAGAATTTTTTAGAGAGATCCATTGCAGTGTAAGAAAAAGCTTACAGTATTCTAACATTATGCATCTTTCTAAAATAGAGGGAAAATTTGTTAAACATATCTAGTAATAAGCCAAATACAACTTATTGCTTCATCAGTTTAAATGACATTAACCCCCTTTTTTTATTATTAAGCTGTAAGCAAGAGGCTTACTAGGAGACGTTATCTTGGCAATATTTGGAAAAAGGGTGCCTATTTAAATATGTCACAACTGAAGTCACAACTCCAAGCTGAGTTAACAGCTTAAACACTTTCTTTCCTAGGAAATATAATTTTATGTGCATTATCGTTGAATCAAGAAGCAATTTCAGAACTGCAGCTTAACAACTAATACAGATATCAAAGTTTTCACTATCATAAGATTATTTTTCTGTCATTGAATGAGTTATTCATATGATATCCATTTGTAGGCCTTGGAATTTCTTTTGATTTTATCAAGAACATTTATGCTATCATGAAATCAAAGGCATGCTTTAGCATTTTAGGAATTCATGAAAATCATTTATAATATTTTTCACATTCCCCACTTTAGGGAGGAAGTTATGAACTGTGTTACTGCTTCTTCCAAATCAATGCCTGGACATAAAATTTCAAGGACATGGATTTAATATCAAATAGAAGGTTTTTAAGGTATGTTTTCAATAAAATATGAGATATAAAACTTGCTAGATAACCATGAAAGATGTGAAACTTCAATGCTAAATTTAGAAAGTTTAGTATGTTTTATTTCTATTATACATTCCTCAGAGGGAAGATTAGAGTTATGATACATGAGATCTAATTACTACATCCTATCTACTATACCAAAGGTTCTAAACCTAGTGTCCATGAACTTATTTTCTATTATTTTGATAATTGTATTTCAGTATAATTGGTTCCCTTTGAAATTGTGTGTATTTTATTTTATAAGCATTTCTTTGAGAAATGGTGCATAGGTTTCACCAAACCTCCCGAATTCCAGTCTATATTTTAATAATTTTCAATATAATACTGAATTACAATCCATTGACACAGAACCTATGTGAGAGTCCTGCATCTAGTCAGTGCTCATTAAATTGTGCCATTATTAATGTTACTTTTATATTCCTATCACACCGACTTTAAAGAATGAGTTGAATTGTAATGAACATTCAGGTTTTAAAGTTATATATAATTTTGACTTAACTTAGATGAAAAGTGTATGTGTTTCCACATATAGCTCATTTCCAAACCCTAACTTTTATGGATATTCACTGTCTAGTCCTATACTTAGTATTCTTAATATATATTTAGAAATGAAACATTTTAAATAAATTTCTTCTTCCAAGGTATACTTTTAAAAATATTTATTTGTAAGTAAAAATAAGGTTGAGTTATTCATTAATGAAGCCAACAATTCATATCATTCGGCTGTTATTACTATTATGTACATTAGCAAATCCTTGGAGTAGGTTTTCTTTGTAAATACCCATAGTAGTTTTTGGAGTTTAATGGAGGGTTATGGATGTGTGTATTTGTGTGTGTGTGTGTGTGTGCGCGCGTGCACTTGTGTGTATGTATATGTGAGTGTTTTGGAGAGGATAGAGGGTTTTGTATTTTGCCTTACTAAGATTTCAGTGAAAAAAAAAACCCTAATATAGTAACTAATCATAAAGCTTAAACCATTAGGTTAATTAGAAAAAAGCATTGATTGACCAAAATCAGAAGAGAGAAGTGTAATGAATAAGAGAAAGAGACTACAAGGCAATTAAAAGCAGAATTATGTAATAAGGCCATGCAAAAGGTTCGAGTTAGAGGTACTTTGCAAGGATAGAACTACACTGACAGAATTCCTTGGGAATTTAAGGAGAAATATTTGTTGGAGACAATGTCAAATTGTAGGTGTGTTCAAAACTAGAAAGTGAAAAAAAATACAAACAAAAAGACCTAACTCTCAAGTGTGCATATTGACAAAGTGGACTTACAATGTAAGAATTCTTAGTAAGTGATAATTAAAAAGCTCTTTTGATTTTGCCTTTTAATATATCATATTTGTTTGAGGTGGAAAAAGTAAACAAAGAATTTAAAATATAAAGCAAATATTTTAATAATTTTTATCTAAATAATAATCATATAATAATTTATTATTTATTTAATTATAATTATTTATTATTATAATATATTATAATTATTTATTCGTTATAATAATTTAATTATAATGTTTTATTATTTACTTATAATAAATTATAAATAAATAATAGTTTTTTATCTAAAAAAGATAAAAAAAGGATTTAACTTCCAAACATATTATATTATCTTCATAATGTCAATGCATCACTGATATCACAAGTATAGGTTATTCCTGTACCAGTATAGATTGCAACACTTCCATGTCCTCTCCTGTGAAATTTTCATCCGAATCCTTCTGGAAGTACTTTATAGAGTATCTTCTCAAAAGGCTAGAGTCCTTCCTCTGCTTCTTTACATTTTTGGTAGATGCTCAGGCTGTTGTCTATAACCTACCTCATCTGTACTCTAATACCTCCACATGAAAGTCCTCAATGAAAATAAGGTAAGCTGTTTATAGCCACTATATGACTCTCCATTATCCCTATAGTCCCTCTGAAATTGTGTTTTTTCTGAAAAGTACTGTTTCATGATACGAAGTCAGGGGGGAAAGTAATAGTTTTAAAAGATGGACTTTGTGTGGGCGGACTTACAGAATTGATTTAAAGTGAAATTAGCAGGATCAAAGAAACAATAGACACAATGACCACAATGTGAAGGAAAAGGACCAAAAACAAACACAGACAATGACCCTTACTTCTGGATAATAATAACGACCCAGTCTGGGAGGGGAAGGAACAGTGGAGGTGGGGCGGTGCAGGGGCTGGGGAGAAAATTGATCTTCCCATTGCAGAGGTTTGGGAACCAGTTATAGAGTATTGCATATACTTTCAGATTTAATGGCTATATTGATTAATTTTGCTGAGAGTTTTTTACCTATCTTTTTTTTAAATCATTATTAGAAGGGGAAAATGAGACTAGACAACATGCTGCATGACCCAACTAAACTAGATCATCTTGAGAGCATGAGTATATTTTTGTTTTTTTTTGGAGGGGGGGAATTTACTTTGCTCTGTGTGTGTGTGTGTGTTTCTCCTGCTAATATTAAAATGTCTAATTCCCCACAGATATGTTGATGGCAGTGAGTGGTGGGCAAATAGAAACCAAGGGAGAGGTTAGCCAGCATGGATGAAAAATACATATGTTGTGACTTCCTTAAATAAGGTTTACTATTCATGAAGCATCTTTTTATATAATCGCTGAAGAACAGTACAGAGAAGAATTTAGCTTAACTTTTTTTAAAGAAAGAAAACAAATGCTTATTAAAATCAGGTCTAGTTCAGTGGAATTCTCCTTTTTCCTGAAATTCTTCACTGCCAAAAAAAAAAAGTAGCTCATGCCAACATGTACTTACTATATTAAGCTTTGAGTTGGTGGTACATAGACATTATCATTTTGCCTTCTGAATATTGATGAATGTACTCAGATTCCAAAACTTACAAATACACAAATGGCATTTTAAAATATTTTACAAAGGGGCCATTGACTGTTTTTGTGTGTTAACAGTCTGGTGAAGCCTATAGGCCCCCTTCTCAAAATGATGTTTTTAAGTGAACAAAAGAAAATATATAAGATTAAAAAGAAACCAGTTTTATTGAAATAACTAACAAAGTTTATAGACTATGGGTTAAGAACCTACTGCTGTAGAGTACTGTGGGTTTTTTTTCCCCTGAATGCCTTTTCTCCCTAGAGTTTTAGTATATTTGGGGGGAAGGGAATACTTGCTACCATAAACAAGTATAGCCCACTTATGTTTCTGAAAAAAAAAAGGGTAAACAAACTTTAAAAATATATAGGGCTGTTCAAAATGGTGTAATTAGAAGTAGGACATTCAGTTGAGTGGTGCAGAGGATAGAGTACCAGGTCAGGAGAGATGAAGACCTGTGTTCAAATCCAGCTTCAGATATAATAGATAAATAATTTATATATTCACTCAAAGATAATTTATATAGGCTCTTATCACAGTGCCTGACACATAGTAGGCACTATATAAATGTTAGCTATTATTATTTCTTGCAGCTGTTCCTTCAAGGATGAATAAAAAAGCCACAGAATAAATAAACTATTAAGAAATCCCAGAAGAAACTATAGTAAGTGCTTTTTGCCCATGCATATCTGTACAAAGAGATAGACTGGAGCCTTCTAGCACTAGGGAAAGGATCTAAACAGAAAAGACTTGCCCAAGAGTTCAGCTCAAAGAAGACTAACGGCTTGGAGGATCTTGAGCTAAGCCAAGGAAGTCTAAGGCCTGAAGCTGTATAGGGAAAAAACAGTAATATTAGGAAATTGAAGCTGTGTTTCTCTGACCTCAAATTGGGCCTTGGGAGCCTAAGGCTCTCAACCCATAAGGGCAATGATCATCCTGCCCCAGCACAGATCACCCCTTATAGACTGCCCTCCATGCAGTATTGACTGGGACTACTCTTGAAGTCTTTGAAAAAATCCAATGCTCACTAACTATACCTCAGATAATACAAAAGAAAACCCTAATATTCCTTCCAAAAGTGCACAGAGCCTATTCCAACACAAAGTCCCACTTCAACAAGGCTAGAAAATAGGTAAACAATAAAACATTGATGATAAATAAATATTATGTACCCAAGCACACTTAATTAAAAAACTTTGAAGAGAATAATTCCCCATTATCTGCAAGAAGAATTCACAATAAATGAAAGAAAAATGAAAGGAATAAATGAGAAACTATTTCACCCAATTATATGCCAACAAAACAGACATGGAGAAATTATATTAGAATTAGGTTTAGAACCTAGTATGTTCAAAACTGAACTTATTTATTTCCCCTCAAAATTTTCCCTTTTCCCAGATTTCTCTTTTTTTTTTTTTGCTTTTTGGAGGGCAATTGGGGTTAAGTAACTTGCCCAAGGTCACACAGCTAGGTTTTTGTTTGTGTGTGCGTTAGGTGTCTGAGGCCAGATCTGAACTCAGGTCCTTCTGACCCCAGGGCTGACACTCTACTCACTGCACCACCTAGCCACCCCAGGATTTCCCATTTCTATCAAAAGCATCACCATCCTTCTAATTTCCCAGGTTTATAATCTTTGAATTAACCTTCACCCCACACTCTCCCTTACTCCAGTTGCCAAATCTTGCAGTTTCTATGAGTTAAGCAAATCAGTCAATAAACTATTGAATACCTACTATGTTCTGAGCATGCTGTGCTATGGAAACAAAAAGACAGTCCCTGCCTTCAGGGAGCTCACAATTTAATGGGGATAAAACAAGCAAATAAATATGTACAACAAACTAAAATCAAAATAGGAAATAAAAAGAGGAAAGGCCCTAGAATTAAGAAGAATTGGGGAATCTTTTTTATAAAAGATTGAATTTTATATGAACTTTGAAGGAAGCCAGCAGGCAGAGATGAGTAAGTGCATATCAGGCAAGGGGGAGGGAGGTGGCAGTCAGAGAAAATGTCTGGTGCTGAGAGATATAATGTTTTATACATTCAACAACAAAGAGGCCAGTATCACTAGATCAAAGAGTACACTGGGGCTGGGGACAGGGGCGGGGTGTAAGGTAGAAGATTGGAAAGGTACAGGAGGCTTGGTTATGAAGAGCTTCAAATACCAAGGAGGATTTTATCTTTAATCCTATAGGTGATAGGGAACCACTGGAGTTTATTGAATAGAGATGTGAAATGGTTGGATATATGTTTTAGGAAACTCACTATGGTGGCTGAATAAAGAATGGACTAGATTGAGGAAAGACTTGAGGCAGGTAGACCCATCAACAGACTATGGAAATAGTCCAGATGGGAGGTTATGAAAACCTACACTAGGATAGTGGCAATATCAGAGGAGAGAAAGGGGCATATTTGAAAGATTTACCAAGGTGAAATAGGCAAGCTATGGCAACAGATTGAATATGGGAAATGAGAGATAGAGAGAAGGAGGAATTGAAGAGAACACCTAGGTTGTGAGCCTGGGGGAGTGGGAGGATGCTAGTGTAATAGGGAAGTTTGGAACAGGGGAGGGTATAAAGGAAAAGATGAGTTCAGTTTTGGACAGGTTGAGTTTAAGATGTCTACTAGACATCAAGTTTGAGAAGTCTGAAAGGTAGATGGTGATTCAAGAATGGAGGTGAGCAGAGAGGGAAATGAGTCACTGAAGGACAGAAGATGGAAGGATTGGGAGAAGAAAAGATTCAGGATGAAGAAAAATTTGTTGCCTTTGCAACAGGCATTATAGAGGGCATAGTAGAAGGAGTGGGGATTTGGGAAGGAGGGAATTTGGGGGCAAGAAGCTGAGGGGCATAGGAATAAGGTATTGGGGAGTGGGGAAAGGGAAATTGCATTTGGATGATGACATACAGGGGTTCGGAATCACTGGGATATGTAGGATATGATCAAGTATGAGAATGTTCATCACTCAATTGAAGGTACCACTCCTCTTCCAGAGAAGGCAGGATATCAGACAGAAGTGAAGAGCACAAGATGGAAGATATTACCTTCTTGAAATATTTGAGATTCATGTTTGGAGCTATCAGAAGAATGAACTATTTGCTCTAAAAATCTTAATTGAAATAGGATAATTAGCACAAGAAAGATACTTATATTTATTTTTTCTTCATTTATTTGTCATTAAAATATCATCACTTTTGACGCGGAAGATGGCATCTTCAAAAAATACTAAAATTGATGATTTATTGTCAAAATTTCAGTTTCTATCTATGAAAACTATTTTTAGCCTCCTATTATTGTCCCATAGGATATTTCATATAAATTGTACAATCTCTGGGTTGTCCATCACCCTTGCTGGATATCTATACAATATTTCCTCATGCAATTAATTCCTCCAGTGTACTTACCATGCTTAACCTTTCTTAGAGTTCCCCATTTGTTATATGATCTCATTTAAAGATTTCATTCATCATTATTATCATTATATATTGGCTTTGCTTTTACTTGTGGATCAATATGCCAATATGCAGATTATAGTGAGCAACACTGTATAGTGAAACTCTTTGATTGTCACCTTGCCTTTGCATGTGTTCCCCATACCTGTAATTCCTTCTTCCAGAAGAATAATGATTTTATGCCCATAAGCTTCTTCTAGCACCTGGCTTGTACCTATCTAAGAAATCTCTTTAAGATATTCACAAAGAGATGAATGACTAAAAGTAAGTAAGAGTAAAGAATCTATTAATTGACAATAGTACTCACATACTGTGTTTTATTTTTTCTTTCTTTCTTTCTTTTTTTTTTTTTTTGAGGGAGGAAGGAAAGGCAACTGGGCTTAAGTGACTAAGTGACTTGCTCAAGGTCACACAGCTAATAAGTGTCTGAGTCTGGCTTTGAACTTAGGTCCTCCTGACTCCAGGGCCAGTGCTCTATTCACTGCACCACCTAGCTGCCCCAATATATTTGTTAAGAAATATAGAGGCAGGTCCTCAGTCCATATTGTGGACACTTGGTGGTTCAAAGTCACAGGATAAGAAGGCATGGATTATGAGCTGTATCATTATAGAAAATAACTACATCTAAAAGATCACAGATTCAGTAAAGTATACTTTATGCTGTTGTGTGTGTGTGTGTGTGTGTGTGTGTGTGTGTGTGTGTGTATCATATCCCACTACTATACTGTGAGTTTCCTGAGGGTAGGCACAATGTGTTACCTAATCTTTTGTATCTCCACAAGCACCTAGCTCAGTCTTTGCACAGTGAAGTTCTTTCTTTTCTTTTCTTTTTTTGGTTTTCTTTTAATACTATGTATTTTATTTTATTAATTTTTCCAATATCCCAACTTTATTTTATTTATAGTTCCAAATTATTTTCCCCCTTCTCCTACCCCACCTATTAAAGGCAAGAAAAATAAAATCCATTACAAATATGTATAGTCATGCAAAGCGCATTTCCTCATTAGCTATGTCAAAAAATAGAAAGAAAGAAAAAAGAGAAGGAAATGTGTTTCAGTCTGCACTCCAAGTCCATCATCTCTCTAGCTGGAAGTGGATGGCAAGTTTCATCACAAATCCTTTGGAACTGTGATTGCTTATTTTGTTGATTATTCCTAAGTTTTTTCTAAGATCTTTACAATATTGCTCTTACTGTACAAATGATGCTTCTTGCTCTGCTTATTTCACCTTGTATAATTTTATAAAAGTCTTCCCAGGATTTCTGAAACCATGCCCTTTATCAATTCCATTGCACAATATTATTCCATTGCATTCCTATACCATAATTTTTTCAGCCACTCCCCAGTTGATGGACATCCCCCTTAGTCTCTAATTCTTTACCAATTCAAAACGTGTCGCTATACATATTTTTTGTTCATATGGGTCTTTCCCCTCTTTCTTTGATTTCTAAGAGGTATAACTTTGACCTAGCAATTTCACTGGGTGAAAGGGTATAGACAGTTTAATACCTTTGGGGACATAATCCCAAATTACTTTCCAGAACAGTTGAACTGGTTCACAGCTCTGTGAACAGTGCATTAGTGTTGTGTTATCCCAAATCTCTAGAATCTGTCATTTTTCTTTTTTTTGTTACTTTAGCCAATCTGACACATATAAGATAGAACCTCAGAATTGTTTTTATTTGCTTCTCTAATAGTTCAGTGATTTAGAGCATTTTTTAAAATGGCTATTGATAACTTAAATTTCTTCATCTGAAATTTTCCTTTTCATATCCTTTCACCGTTTATAATTTGGGAATAGCTCTTATACTTGTAAATTTGGCTGATTTCCCTCTGTATCTTAGAAATGCAACTTTATCAGAGAAACTTACTGCAAGTATTTCACACCCCTACTCCCACCCACCCCCTAGTTTCCTACTTTTATTTTAGCTACATTAGTTTTATTTTTTCAAAAAAACTTCCTAATTTTATGTAATCAAAATTATACATTTTACCTCTTTTGAACCTATCTAGATCTTGTTCAGTCATGAACTCTTCCCTTGTCTGTTGAACTGACAGGTTACATCTTCGATGTTCACTAAATTTGCTTAGATGTCAACCTTTATGTCTAAATTCTGTATCCATTTTGAGCTTTTCTTGGTATAAAATGTGAGATGATATTCTATACTGAGCTTCTTTTTTTTAATTTAAAGCATTCCTTATTTATTTGTTTGTTTGTTTGGTTTTGCAGGGGGGAAAGCAGGGCAATTGCAATTAAGTGACTTGCCCAAGGTCACACTGCTAGTAAGTGTTAAGTGTCTGAGGCCGGATTTGAACTCAGGTCCTCCTGACTCCAAGACCAGTGCTCTATTCACTGTGCCACCTAGCTGCCCCCTATACTGAGTTTCTGCCAGATTATTTTCCAGTTTTCCCAAGAGATTTCGTTGAATAGTAAGTTCTTACCCTAATAACTAAGATCTTTGGGTTTATCAAATACTAGGTTACTCTGATCATTTGCTTCTGCATGTTGTGTACTTAATCTACTCCTCAGATGACCCATTTCTTTCCCATCACCAAATTGTCTTGAGATTATAGATTTGTAGCCTTTGTATTTTGAGATTGGCCAGGCCCCCTTCCTTGCCATTTTTTTTCATTTTTTAAATGTTCATTTTATTCATATATTTGATGTTTTTTTTTTCCTCCAGATGAATTTTATTATTTTTTCTACCTCTATAAAATAATTCTTTGGCAGTTTGATCAACATGGCACTTGATAATTAAATTAATTTAGAATCATTATTTATATTATATTGGCTCAGCCTACACCTGAATAATTAATATTTCTTCAATTTTTTAGGTTAGTCTCTGTGTGAAGTGTTTTGTAACTGTGGTCGTATAGTTCCTGTGTGTGTCTTGGCAGATTGACTCCGAAGTGTTTTATATATTGTTCATTGTTATTTTAACTAGAGATTCTTTTTCTATATCTTTCTGAGTTTTTTTTTTTTTGGCAATATACAGGAATGCTGATGATTTAGGTAGGCTTCTTTAATATCCTGCAGTTTTGGTGGAGTTGTAAGTTATTTTGATTAGTTTTTTAGATGACTCTCTAGGGTTCTCAAAGTAAAACATCACATCATCTGAAAAAAAAAGATTTTCTGTTTCCTCTTTGCCTCTACATATTCCTTCAACTTTGTTTTCTTCTTTCATTAACAGAGCTAGCATATATTGAATAGTAATAACAATTATGGACATCCTTACTTCATCCCTCCTTACTGAAAAAGCTCATACCTTATCATCATTACAAATAATGCTTACTCTTGGTTTTAGATAAATACTAATCATTTTTAAGAAAAACTTCATTTTTTCTTATGCTTTTTAGTGTTTTTAAATAGGAATGAATGTTATATTTTATCAAAAACTTTTTCTGCATCTATTGAAATAATCACATGATTGTGTTTGATTTTGTTATTAATCTGGTCCACTAAGCTTCTAATTTCTTTAAAAATTTTTATTTATTTATATTTAGCTTTCAACATCCATTTTTAGAAGATTTTGAGTCCTAAGTTTTTTCCCCTTCCTTCCCTTCAATCTCCCCAAAATGGCATCCCCCCCAAAAAACACAAGAAAGAAAAAAGAGAGATAAAATAGTATGCTTTGACCTGCATTCAGACTCCATAGTTCTTTCTCTAGATGTGGATAGCATTTTCCATCATGAGTCTTTTGGAATTATCTTAGATCGTTGCATTCTTTAGGAGAGCTAAGTCTAACAAAGTTGTTCATACCACAGGGTTGCTGTTACTGTGTACCATATTCTTCTGGTGCTGTTCACTTCACTCAGCATCAACTCATGTAAGTCTATCCAGGTTTTTCTGAAGTCTGCCTGCTTATCATTTCCTATGGAGCAATAGTATTCCATTACATTCATATAACACAACTGGTTCAGCCATTACCCAGTTGATGGGCATTCCCTCAATTTCCAATTCTTTGCCACCACAAAAAGAGCTACTATAAATATTTTTGTACATGTGGGTCCTTTTCCCATTTGTATAATCTCTTCGGTATACAGACTTAGAAGTGCTATTGCTAGATTAGATAGTATGTATAGTTTTATAGCTCTTTGGTCAAAGTTCCAAATTGCTCTCCAGAATGGTTGGATCAGTTCACAACTCCACCAACAATGCATTAGTGTTTCAATTTTCCTACATCTTCTCCAACATCAAGCTTATAATTTCCTTGATATTGAACTAGCCCTGCTTTCCTGGTCCTAATATATGATCTTTGCAATATATTGCTGTAGTTTCTTCTCTAGTATTTTATTTAAGTTGTTTGTATCAATATTCATTATGTAAATTAGTCTATAATTTTCTTTCCTGTTTTGACTCTCCCTAATTTAGGTGGAAATATTATATTTGAGTCATAGAAAGAATGTGGTGAGACTCCTTCACAAGAAGATATATTTATGCTTTTCTGAATTTGTTTGTGAGGTTTTTATACCTTAATACTTGACCAGTTTTGTGAAGATGCCATGCACAGCTGAAAAAGAGGTATTCCTCCTTTTTAGTGCCATTCAGTCTTCTCCAGAAGTCTATCATATCAAACATTTATGAAATTCCATTCATTTCCTTATCTTCTTTCTTATTTATTTTATGGTTAAATTGATCTAGATCTAAGACGGGTGAATTGATGTCCCCAATTAGTAAGTGTTATTTTCTTCTTTCTTCTTATAACTCATCTATTTTTTCCTTTTGAGAATTTAAAGTTTATGATATTTGGTGTATATATATATATACATATATATATATATGTGTGTGTGTGTGTGTGTGTGTACATTATCGATATTATCTATTATACATTTCAGTTAAATATAATTTCTCTTTTAATTGTGCCCATTTTTGCTTTTGTTTTGTCTTACATCATGATTGCCATCCCTGCCTTTTTAATTTTGGTTGAAACATGATAGATTCTTCTCTAGCCCATTATTTTAACTAAATGTATATTTCTGTTTCAAGTGTGTTTCTTGTAAGAACCATATTGTTAGAATCTGGTTTCTAATCTAGTCTGCTAATCTCCATTTCATGGGCTAGTTCATCCCTTTCACATTCATAGTTATGATTATGAACTATGCATTTTCTTTCATTTCATTCTCTTACACTTTTCCTCCTCTTTTTTCCCCTTGCCCTCTTTTCAAGAGTCTCTTTTACCAGTCTCTTCCTTAATTTACTTTTGCTCTTCTTTACTCTTTTCCCTCCTATTTTCCTTTTGGGTAAGATGAATTTCTGTGTATGTATATATATTTTTCCTTCCTTTTACCAGTTCAGATGAGACTGAAGTTCAAGAAGTACCTACTCTACCCTGCCCACCCATCCCTCCTTTGTATAAATATTTCCTTGTGTGACTCATTCATGTAAGATAATTTCTCCCACATTTCTCCCTTCCCCACTCTTCTAGTACATTTCTCTTCCCCCCTTCCAATGTTCTTTAGAGACCATCCAACAGACTAGAATCTTACTTACACACTCTGTGTAATCAGACACCCTTTGAGTCCTTTGGTGATGATATATAGTTCTGAGGGGTTATATATAACATCTCTCCACATAACAATGTAAATAATTTAACTTTGTATAATCCCTCATAATTTCTCTTATGAGTGACTTTACTTTTTTATGCTTTTCTTGAATCCTTTTTAAAAGTGAAATTTTCTAGCCAACTCTGTCCTTTTCATCAGGAATGCTTGAAAAACCACTATTTCATTAAAGACCAATTTATTTCCCTTTAGTATGAGACTCAGTTTTGCTGCATAGGTTTTTCTTGGTTGTAAGCCTAGACCATTTGCCTTCTAGAATACCATATTACAAGCTCTCTACTCCTTTATAATTACAACTTCTAAATCTTGTGTGATCCTTACCATGGCTTCTCAGAACTTCAATTGTTTTCTTTCTTTTTTTTTTTTTTCTTCTGGCTGCTTACAGTATTATTTCCCCCTCAAACTGAGAGCTGTAGATTTTGGCTATAACATTTCTGGGAGTTTTCATTTTGGAGTTTGTTTCAAGAGGTAACTAATGAATTCTTTCTGTTTCTACTTTGTTCTCTTATTGTAACATATCCACAGAGTTTTCTTGAAATATGATCTCTAACCTCTTTTCTTGTTGTTATTCATGGTTTTGAGGTAGTCCAGTGATTCTTATATATCAGTCTTTGATCTATTTTTCAGGTAAGTTATTTTTCTTATGGGATGTTTTATATTCTCTCTCATTTTTCAGTCTTTTGATTTTGTTTTATTATATTTTTTTTTATGTCTTCTGGTGTCTTTATCTTCCATTTGGCCAATTCTAATTTCCAAGATGATTTCTTCAGTAAAGTTTCTATAACTTTTTTGCTTAGCTCTCATTTCTTTTTACTTTTCCCTGTACTGTACTGCTGTACTGTTGTACAGCTCCCCTGTACTGCTCCCCATTAGTTTTAAAAATCATATATTTTGCTCTTTTTTTTAACTCTTTAAATCAGAAATACTCAATGGGCTCATGCCCAATCTACCTTTTCCAATGAGGCTCTCTATGTTTGTGTCTTGAACTTTTCTATCATTGTAGTAGCTTTTTATGATTGGGCTCATTTTTGTTTGCTTATTTTTGTCTTAGTATTGTTAGCTGGCTGGGAGGTTCTACAGGTTCAGAGCAACTCAGATGCTGACTTCCCTTTGGTCTTGGACTCTTGCCCTAATTATTCCACTGTAGGCTGTTCTAAAGGTTAGTAAGCAACCACTGCTCCTGAGCTCAGAGTCACACAGCTACCTTTCTGGAATTTGTTTCTTGCTGCACTCAGCTAGGACCCCATTCACATGCAACCATTCTGTTGTGCCTGAGATCTGTGACCTGAAATTGGGTAATGGGTGACAGCTTCCAGATGGCCCCTTTTCCTATACCATGTGCGAGTTCAGAGATCACCTGGGATCTCTTTCTCTCCTATGACTCCTGCCCTGGTGCTCTCTCTCAGTCCCTTTTCAGTCCCTGAGCACTGGAATGTTCTCTACTACTATTGCCACTGCTGCTTTTGCTTCTCTTGCTTCTGGTCAGCTCCCGTCCCAACGTCCACAGACCTCTGTGTTTCCCAGAGCTGTCCTAGGCAGTGAATGACTATGACTTTCTTGGCTTTCCTGATCAGATTTTGATCTAGTATATTTTCTAGGTTGTTGTAGAGGATATTTGTTGGGTGAACTGGGAAAAATATACGCCCACCAAAACGCTTCTTCTCACTCCACCATATCGATTCCACCCACACAGTACATTCTTGACAGTGTTCTGTTCATACAGATTACATAGTCTCGATTTTCATAGTTACCTTAGCTTCATTTAACATTGTTAGATGATGTAACCCCAGGGTACTTCGAATTTAATGGTCCACCCTTTGTCCTATCCTATTTTCCTGATAAAGTTAGTAATTAAAGAAAGCACCCTAATTCCTCGACTGCAAAACTGTCTCCTGGTGCCGTGCCTTGAGGGCAGTATTATTTTTGGATATACTTTTGGATATACCAGGTGTGGTAGGAGCAATACCCTATTTCTTGCCCCCATGCAAGTTAGGCTAGCTTTTCCCTAGAAATACATGGGAAGAC
This sequence comes from Gymnobelideus leadbeateri, assembly GCA_011680675.1. Taxonomy (NCBI): domain Eukaryota; kingdom Metazoa; phylum Chordata; class Mammalia; order Diprotodontia; family Petauridae; genus Gymnobelideus; species Gymnobelideus leadbeateri. Next base: position 150,535 of record WOXC01010237.1, read on the forward strand.
TTGCATGAAAAATAAAGAGTGAAATGAGCAGAACTAGTAGAACATTATTATAGTAACAGCAATATTGCTTTAAGAACAACTTTTAATGAACAAGTTGTTTTGACTATTATAAATATCCACATTAACTAAAAAGGACATATGAAGAAAGATGCTATCTGCATCCAGAGAAAGAACTGATAAACAGAAGCATGTATAGTATAATTTCTAATTTTACATATATATGTATATATGCTCATTTATGTTTAATAGTGGCCATCTCTAGGGCAGGGGGAAGGGAAAAATAAATTTACATGATAACTTTGCTGTATATTTAAAAGGAATAGCAAGTTGTATATTTGCAGTTTCATGTGCAATCATCTTTCTATTATGCTATGTTATGAAAATGTTTTATTGCAAAAATTAAAAATAAAATAAATATTTAAAATTTTTAAAAGGAAATAAGAATACATTTTTAAAGGTATTGAGACCATACTGGAGACTAGCTGTCTGGGAGACTTTTGACATTATTTCCTTGTCACCTTGGCACAAAATGAGACATGAGGAGGTCCATGGACCCTTTCTGATGCTTGGATATAGAAAATAATAGCCAACTTAAGCAATGGAACTTCTCAGCTGAATCAAATTGAGATGTCCCCAGTGTCTATCCTTCTTGACTATCTTCCTACTATAGCTTAGTAAAGCTCCTTTTTGTTAACTGTCAAATGACCTATGAGTATCTCATTTTGATCCAGTGTCTAACCTAAACTACCAGAGGCCTAACCTAAGTTAGGGGGGAAAAGCAAATTTATTTGAGTCTTGATTTTATTTTTTTTTTAAATCAAAATACCAGAACAATGCCTTTAAGGAAGCCACAGCTAGGTTTGGGTGACCTTAAAAGTCTAGGTGGGTGTTGATATTACAGTTTTGTAAATGACTTTATTTCAGGTCCTCATCTGATATTATTCTCAGAGATATCCATATATGCTGAATTGCCTTCACTGTCATGCAGTATACTAGTTATACCCATCAATTCCACTGACTCAAATGCCTTTGTATTGTTAGAAAATGCACAGCAAGTAGAGACATTATTTTGTGTATGTGGCCCGTATTCAAAAAGCCACCTATTAAAATCAATCCACTTACTTCCAGATGGTAGAGGTTTTTTAAAATCTGTAATAGAATGCTAATGTGTGAAACATGTTTATATTTAATAAAGGACAGTGAGAAGGCAGCAACAGCCACAGTTTTCCACATTATCTTGAAAGACCTTGATATTTTCCATATAGAAGGTATGTGACTGAGAATGAACTAATATGCAAATTTCTCTGCCACTGCATTGTAGACATGTGCCTAAGACAAATTCTATAATTTTCCACGTGTTCTCAATTTTGCATCCATTTAACTGTAACCATCACTTCATCCCACATAATCTATGGAAAAATTTAACAGTTAAGTGGTATGATGCTTTATACTGGGGCATTGCTAGTATTTATGCAGAACTTTAAGGCTTGCAAGTTACTTTATGCATATAATTCATTTAACCTTTATGACACCTATGGGAGGTATGTGCTATTATTCCAGCCATTTCACAGATAAGGAAATTGAGGCCCAAAGAGGTGGTGACTTGTCCACTGTCTCACAGCTAACAACTGTTTGAGGTAAGATTTGAACTTAGGGTCTTTCTGACTCCAAATTCATTATTCTTTCTATTACACACCTACCTGAGAGGGCAATATTGCCTCACATAGAGGATTAGACAGCTTTCCATTGTTTAGTACCTCGGCGAGGTTTCCAACACATTGGCCTTCAGATAACTTATTTCAGAAAGCTTGTTGTTTGACTTGTTTTGGTGGTTCCATCAAGACTAACCTCCTTAATAATATGAAAAAAATTCCATTTTAATGCATAATGGAAAAAAAAAACTGAGACAAGTCTATTTCTGTAAATCCCACACATTTCTTCTGGCTATTTTCCCCCAACTAGGCAGCAGCCACCTACATATTTTCTCAGCAAATTATATCTAGTTTTATAAATCACCAATGTAGATCAGTGTGATTAGCATAGCTAGTTCGCTGAGTACAACACTTAGATTATAACAAGAAATATTCATAAGTATAAATAGTATTTTCATAGTGTCAGCTTAAGGTGTTTCATCAGAATATAGATAGGTAGACTTAGAAACCAAAAACTATTGATTTCTATTTCCCTGATTTTGCTTCTAAAATTGGTTACCCTATATATGAATATGTCTGCATAGATCTATATCTTTGATTTAAATGGTTTAAGGAACTCACTCTACCAGGGCCAATCTGCAATATATATATGTATGTATGTATGTATTGCTTTTTGGAGGGGGGAAGGCAGGGCAATTAGGGTTAAGTGACTTGCCCAAAGTCACATAGCTAGTAAGTGTTAAGTGCTGGAGGCTGGATTTGAACTCAGGTCCTCCTGACTCTAGGGCTGGTGCTCTATTCACTGCACCACCTAGCTGCCCCTGAAAAAGGTGGCTTTTAAAATTGCAAAAACACCTCAATTTACCAAAAGAAGTGAAATTCGATGTGATTTTTTTTTTACTACTCATCAATGAATCTGGTTACTTTATTTATAGGATGGAGAAATGTTGATGTAAAAAAGCCAGTCCAGTGTTTTTGGTTGTAAAAATTCAGTTGACAATTGTCAGATCTGCTCTAAGCCAGAACCATCAACTGGAGAGAAATCAATTGTTAAGATGGCTGAAGAAAATATTCACCTCAGGACCTTATTTCTTCAATTATCTTCACTCTCCAGGATCTTCAATTTCCCTTCAACCATTCTTTTCCTCTGCCTTCAAACATAAACATTTATAGGTTCTCCTTATTTTGGGAAAAAAAAAAAAGCTTTCACTTGACCTTACCACCTTCTTGCAAGCTACATGGTATTTCTGTGCTGCTTTCACTTCCAAGCTTCTCAGATAAGTGTTATGTGCCTGGTACCCCTGGTTCCCTACCACCAACTTTCATTTTAACTTTTAGCAATACAGTGGACTGTACTCTCAAGGTGCCTTCTCTTTGAAGAGGTTACCCATAAAGTGGGTTAGGGTTGCTCTGGAGACCCCAAAATACCAACACGCTGGATCCTGCCAAATGAATTCAACTCAAGTCTTCTCTCAGCCAAAGAAAAGTAAAGTTTATTAAAAGTTCACTTGTATTGGACACAGAGTAAGTCTGTGCTAGGTCATTCTATGGTGCTTTCACAGACATGGAGACAAGATGGGGTCTTATATACAGAAGGTTGTGGGAGGAATCTAGAGGTGGTCTAGAGGAGGAGTTTGGGGAGGGTCTTCAGGAGAAATCAGATGAGGTCAATGAGTGATTAAGGGTGGGAAGTTGCTGGAGGCTACTTGGAGACTGCAGACAATGGTGGGCTAGCCCAGTTAGAGAGTGGATTGATATTTTGACAGGCTCAAGGGTGGGAAGTAGATGGACAATGGAGGGCTAGGCTTGTAACAAAGGTCTGAGCCCAGCCACAATGTAAGGCTTATGGCCTCATGCAAATGCCTCATCACATGGGATGATTTAATCAGAGTTCAAGGGGGTTCCTAGAGCCTGTACCTCAAAGATTCAAGGACAGCTCAAGGAGGTTCCCAGAGCCTGCACCTCATCATTCCCTCTTCAAACAAATGGGACCCAAATTCCTTTGGGGTAAAGGACAAAGGTCTCAGCTTCTGAAAGTGCTTCCTGTTGGCAAGGGGCATAGAGCTGTCCCTCTCTGGGTCCCATTCAAGGGGTTCAGACTTCACTTTCAAGGGGTCAGACTCCAGAACATGGATGATGCCAGGTCCAGTGGGCTGGAGAACTTGGATTCAGTTGGAGATTTGCATAGCCTTAGTGGTCATCCAGAGGTTGATGGCTTGAACCCTGGAGGAGACAAACCTGGCAAGGCAGTTAAGCAAATGAAGATCAAACAGGCACCACAAAAAAAGAATAGAGGAAAGAAAATTTCCCTGGTACAAAAGACAATTTTCCTGGTTTGAATTAAAGATGACTATGGCAAGGCCAAAAGGAAAAGGGCAGGTATAATTTCACCTCTTTTTATTCTTTTTGCTGGAGGGGGGCCTTTCTAAACAGTAGCTTTAGGTCCTCCAATGGCTCACAGGTATATTCTGGAGTCCCTGGGGGGACTGGTGTGTATGACTTGGTAGGGTCCCTTCCATTTGACATCTAACTCTTCTCCCTTTTGGGTTTTCCATGACTTTAAGTAGACCCAGTCTCCAGGTTGTACTGCAGAAGGACACTCCTTTTCATTGCCAAGAGGTTTTGGGAGATACCTATTGGCATATTCAGTAAGAGCATTCCTGACAGCTCCTAACTAAGTTGCAAAACGGGTAATTAAATGCTGTTCTGGGTCGACCAGGATGTCAGTGGTTAGGAAGGGCCTCCCGTAGAAGAGTTCAAAGGGACTAAGCTTGATATTTTCCCCAGGTGTGATTTGGACTCTGAGCAGCCCAATTGGGAGATTCTTAACCCAATCTTCTCAGGTTTCTATGCATAGCTTAGTAAGGACCCACTTAAGGGTATAATTCATTTTCTCTACTTTACCAGAGGATTTTGGATTGCTGGCTGAGTGCAGGTGGTAAGTGATTTTAAGTGTCTTTGCCACTGCCTGGGTTATCTGTGAAATAAAAGCTGGGCCATTTTTGCTCTGTAAGGAACCAGCCAAGCCAAAACGAGGCATAATTTCCTTTAATAGGAACTTTTTTTTTATCTCCTGAGCCTTTTTTAGTTCTGCAAGGGGAAGCTTCTACCTAATTAGTGAAGGTGTCAACAAAAATAAAAAGAAATTTGAAACCCCTACACAAGGGCATATGTGTAAAATCTACCTGCAGTCTTCCCCTGGGTAGGTATCTCTACTCTGAACAGGTTTTAAAAGAGGAGGAGATTTGACTGCCTCTTCAGGATTCACCTGAGTGCAGGTTGGGCAGGCCCGACAGACCTATCTGATGGTTTCTCCTAGCTTACTGCCAGTAAAAATGGGCTTTATCAGAGACTGGAGGGCATTCTTCCCTAGGTGTGTGGACTGGTATAAGCCAAAAAGAAGCTTCCACTGACTTTCCTCTGGGATAAAAAGTCCTGAAGGTGTTTGAAGCCACCCAAAGGAGGAAAGAGAGCATCCCCTTTCCTTAGCAAGGGCCTGTTCCTAAGGGTTTTAAGAAGGTGTAAAGGAATTGGGGAGCTGTGGGAGTAGAGAGGCCAGTATAGTCAACTGGCAGGCAGCATTCTTTGCTGTGTTGTCTGCCAGGTGATTTCCCACAGGCTGAGCAGTTTCTCCTTTCTGGTGGCCTTTGCAAAAGATAACAGCTACCTCAGAGGACTTTTGAACAGGTTGGAGGAGATGCGAAGTCTCCTGTGCGTGTTTAATAGTAGAATTTTTTGCTGTCAGATATCTCCTTTCTTTCCAAGTTGCTCCATGGGCATGTAGAACATGGAAAGCATATTTTGGGTCAGTGAAAATGTTTACTCAATTATTTTCCCCTGCCTCTAGAGCTCTGGTGAGTGATATCAATTCTGCTTTCTGGGCAGAGGTCCCAGGGGGCAGGGGTTTGGCCTCTATTTGGTAGAGACTGACCACTGAATATCCACTTTTCCTGACCCCTTGTTCAATAAAGCTTGAACCATATGTGTACCAGACTGCTTCAGGGTTCAGAGAAGGAGAATCTTTCAAATCAGCTCAACTGGCTAAACACAGTCCAAGGTCTCCTCCCAATCATGAACCAGGACATCTGAGTGGGTACTGTCTGACAGAAGGGTTACCAGGTTAAGTGTGTGGCACATCTGAAGGGTTAGGTCAGGGGTATCTAAGAGCAAGGCTCAATATTTGGTGAGCCTGCCACTAGCCAGCTACTGGTAGCTCTTTGCTTCCAGGATGCTCTGAACTCAATGGGGAGTTAGAACTTCCCGGGGCTAACCAAGTGTAAGTTTAGAGGCTTTCTCAATTAGAATGGCAGCCACTGCCCTGAGGCATGCAGGGCAGCCTGCAGCCACATAGTCTAATTGTTCTGAGAAATGGGCAACTGGCCTGGGGTCAGGTCCTAAGGACTGTGTTAGGACTTCCAGAGCCTGTCATCTCCTTTCCTCTACATACAGAGTGAAAGGTTTTCCTAGATCAGGTAGGGTGGCATGGTGGTCAATTTAGCTTTCAGAGTCTCAAAAGCTTTAGTCTGATCAGGACCCTACTCTAGAGGGAGTGAGTCAGGATGCTGAGTGGAAATATAGAGGAGCTTAGCAATAAGGTCAAAATTTGGGATCCAGAGCCTACAAAACCCAGCCATACCTAGAAAAGTTTGAAGTTGTTTTTTAGTGGCTGGAATAGGTGTAGACAAGACTGTTCTTTTCCTCTCAGAGGTTAAGGAGCAAGAGGGAGGAGTTAGTTCATGGCCCAGATACTTTACATACTGGCATGCTATCTGGACTTTATTCAAACAGACCCTATAACTTTGACTACCCAAGAAATTAAGGGCTTCTGCAGCAGCAGCCAAAGATGCCTCCCAGGTGGGGCTACAAATAAGGATACAGTTCACATACTGGATTAAGCTGCTATCAGTTAATTTCAGATCCCTTAAATCCCTTCCCAAAGCTTGGTCAAATAAATGTGGGCAATCCCGAAACCTTTAGGGCAAGACTGTCCATATTAGCTCCCCAGGATTTGTCTCCCCAGGAAGTATCCATTCAAATGCAAAAATAAATTGGGAGTCTGTGTGCAGTTATACAGAAAAAGGCATCTTTGAGATCTAGGGTGGAAAACCATTGGGTGCTCCAGGGATCTGAGTAAGTATTGTATCTAACTTAGGGACTATGGGTTGTTATAAGGATGACAGCTTTGTTAACAGCCCTGGCATCTTGGGGTGTTACATAGAGATTGACAAGGGACAAGGATTTTATATTTTAGGAATTTTTCAATTAATGATTGTAATCCTTACCAGGCCTCAGGCTTAATTGGATATGGATGGCAATGGGGGAACACATTAGGATTTTGGAGGTGAACAGTAACTGGGGTGGCATGAGTAGCTCTCCCAGGAATTCCCTGATCCCAGACAATTGGCTCAACTGTCTCCCAATTGGTCCAGTCTCATCTGGTCAAATCACACAACACTTCTCAAAGTGAGCCCCAAAGCAAAGCCTCACATCAGGGATTATATAACCTTCTCCTGAATCAGAGAATGTCACAGCCCTCTTGACGCACTGCCCAATCACACAGCATCAAGGTGTAGGCATTCCTGAAAACCTCCTGCCACAGGCTCCATGTGACCACATTCAGCTATTAGGGGGCAGAGTATATTTTCAAACCAAGGAAGGTTCTCAGAGTCTCTTAAGCCTATCAAAGGGCCTAGGGGCAGGGAAGATCTTTAAATCTGCATTTCCATTACAGCTGGGTGGCTAGGTGGCACAGTTGAATTGAGAACAGGCCCTGGAGTCAGGAGGACCTGAATTCAAAGCTGGCCTCAAACATTTCACACAAAAATTAGCTGTGTCACCTTGGGCAAGTCACTTAACCCCAACTCTCCTCCAAAAAGCAAAAAAAGAAAAATAAAAGGGCAGGCAACTGATTTTTGCCAGTGATTTAGATCTGGCTTTATTTGTGTGAGAAGTGTTTTGCAATTGTGTTCATATAATTGCTGGGTTGGTTTTGTCAGGTTAGATTCCCAGATATTTTATACTGTCTATAGTAACTTTAAATGGAATTCCTCTTTCTATTTCTTGCTGTTGGGCTTTCTTAGTAATATATAGGAATGCTGAGGATTTATGTGGGTTTATTTTATATCCTGCAACTTTGCTAAAGGCATTTATTATTTTATGTAGTTTTTACTTAATTCTCTAGGATTCTCTAATTATCATCATATCACCTGCAAAGAGTTATAGCTTTGTTTCTTCTTTATCCATTCTAATACCTTCAATTTCCTTTTCTTCACTTATTGCTAAAGCTAATGTTTCTAGTACCATATTGAATAACAGGGGTGATAATGGACATCCTTGTATCACCCTTGATCTTACTGGAAATGCTTCTAGTTTATCCCCATTACATATAATACTAGCTGATGGTTTTAAGGAAGACTCCATTTATTCCCATGTTCTCTAGTGTTTTTAATAGGAATGGGTGTTGTATTTCATCAAAAGCTTTTTCTGCATCTATTGAGATAATCATATGATTTCTGCTAGTTTAGTTGTTGATATGATCAATTATGTTAATAGTTTTCCGAATACTGAACCAGTCCTGTATTCTTGGAATAAATTCTACCTGGTCATATTAGATTATTTTCATGATAAGTTGCTACAATCTTTTTATTAATATTTTATTTAAAAATTTTGCATCTATATTCTTTAGGGAAATTGGTCTATAATTTTCTTTCTCTGTTTTGACTCTTCCTGGTTTACATATCAATACCATATTTGTATCACAAAAAGAATTTGGTAGCACTCCACCTATTTTCCCAAATAGTCTATATAGCATTGGAATTAATTATTTAAATGTTTGATAGAATTCTCTTGTAAATCCATCTGGTCCTGGAGATTTTTTCCTAGGGAGTTCACTGATAGTTTTTTCAATTTATTTTTCTGAGATGGGATTATTTAAATATTTTACTTCCTCTTCTGTTAATCTGGGCAATTTATATTTTGTTAAATATTCATCCATTTCACTAAGATTGTCATATTTATGGGCATACAGTTGGGCAAAAGAGTTCCTAATTATTGTTTTAATTTCCTCTTCATTAGTGGTGAATTTTCCCTTTTCATTTTTGATACTAGTAATTTGGTTTTCTCCTTTCTTTTTTTTTAAATCAAATTAACCAAAGGTTTATCTATTTTACTGGTTTTTTTTTTTTTCATAAAACCAGCTCTTACTTTTATTTATTACTTCAATAACTTTCTTAATTTCAGTTTTATTAATCTCTCCTTTGGTTTTGTGAATTTCTAATTTGGGATTTAATTTGGGATTTTTAATTTGTGCTTTTTCTAGTTTTTTGGTTACCTGCCCAACTCCTTGATCTCCTCTTTCTCTATTTAGGTAAGCATTCAGAGATAAACTTCCCCTAAGAAATGTTTTTGCTGCATCCCATACATTTTGGTATGTTTTCTCATTATTGTTGTTCTCTTAGATAAAGTTTTTGGTTGTTTCTATGATTTGTTGTTTGATCCACTCATTCTTTAGGATTACATTATTTAGTTTCCAATTAATGTTTAATCTATCTTTCCATGGCCCTTTATTACATAACATTTTCTATTGTATCATGATCTGAAAAAGATGCATTTAATATTTCTGCTTTTCTGCATTGAGTTGTGAGGTTTTAATGCCCTAGGACATGGTCAGTTTTTGTGTAGGTGCCATTTACTGCTGAGAAAAAGGTATATTCTTTTTGTCCCCATTCAATTTTCTCCAGAGATCTACCATATCTAACTTTTCTAAAATATTATTCACCTCCTTAACTTCTTTCTTGTTTATTTTGTGGTTAGATGTATTTAGTTCAGAGAGGGGGATATTGAGGTATCCCACTAGTATAGTTTTCCTGTCAGTTTCTTCCTCTAACTCACTTAACTTTCCTCTAAGAATCTGGATACTATACCACTTGGTGCATATGTGTTTAGCAATGATATTGCTTCATTGTGTATGGTATCTTTTAGCAGTATAGTTTCCTTCCTCATCTCTTTTAATTAGATTAATTTTTGCCTTTTCTTTGTCTGAGATCAGGATTTAGACCCTGCTTTTTTTTTTTACTTCAGCTGAAGCATAATATATTTTACTCCAGCCTTTTACCTTTACCCTGTATGTGTCTCTCTGTTTCAAATGCGTTTCTTGTAAACAACATATTGCAGGATTATGATTTTTTATCTGTTCTGCTATCCACTTCCATTTTATGGGAGAGTTAATCTCTTTCACATTCACAGTTATAATTACTAATTGTGGGGCAGAGCCAAGATGGCGGAGTAGAAACAGCTCGTCCAAGCCTCTCTGCCCCCAGATTCTCCACAAACTATGTAAAAAAGGACTCTGAAAAACTTCTGGAGCCCCAGCACCCACAGAACGACACAGAGAAGCTAACCTCCCGCTGAGGACAGCCCAGCACCCTGCAGGAAGGACCAGCGCAATGGTCTGGGAGCCGGCAGCGAGCAGAGCGCAGGAGCCGAGCCGAGCCCAGGTCCACGTGATCCGAGGTTTTAGCCCCAGGGCGGCAGGGCCAGCAGCCAGCTGGAGGAACCCCAGAACACCAGGAACTGTGGAGATTCCAGAATTATCAACATAGACTTGCCTAGGACAAAGTAAGAGGTTAGTGTCCTATGGACTTTGGGACCTGTATTTGGGGAATGCGTCAGCTCCCTCCCCTGGGGGCTAGAAGCCGCTGAGGAGACACGCCACTTTGTAGTTTTCAGAGGCATTTCCGGCTCCCAGCCTACAAATCGTGGGGAGATCCAGCGATCAGTCTTGGGGGGTAATCGCTCTTGCTTTAACCTCCCTGGATCTGGATTGTGATCTAGGGTGGAAGTTGTGGGTGGGTTTACAGCTTGCCAGAAACGGAAGTTGCCCCCCACACGTTCGGGACGAAAATTCCTCTAGCTGGCCTTAAAGCCATAGTGTGGCAACAAGCCCAAAAGTCAAGTAATTAAGTGGCAACATGCTAAGGCAAAGGAAACAGAAAAATGCAACCCTAGACTCCTATTTTGGGGGCATAGAGCGGGAAAAGGACTGTGAGGTCAGAAGTCCTGCTCCAAAAGCCCCAGGCGAAAACATGAGCGGGTTGCAGGCCATAGAGGACCTTAAGAAGGACTTTAAAATCAAATAAGAGAAGTGGAGGAAAAATTGGAAAGAGAAATGAGAAGGATGCAGGAAAAGTATGAAATGAGGGTCAACAGCCTGACTGAGGAAAACAACACCTTAAAAAATAGACTAACTCAAATGGCAAAGGAGGCCCAAAAGGGCAATGAGGAGAAGAATGCCTTAAAAAGTCGAATTTGCCAGATGGAAAAAGAATCTCAAAAGTTCACTGAGGAGATTCATTCCTTCAGAGTTAGACTGAGCAAATGGAAGCTAATGACTTTATGAGAAATCAAGATGCTGTTAAGCAGATCCAAACAAATGAAAGAGTAGAAGGCAATGTGAAATATCTCATGGGAAAAACCACTGATCTGGAAAATAGATCCAGGAGAGACAATTTAAAAATTATTGGACTACCTGAAAGCCATGATCAAAGAAAGAACCTAGAAATCACCCTTCAAGAAATTCTCAAGGAAAACTGCCCTGATGTTTTAGATCCAGAGGGCAAAATAGAGGTTGAAAGAATCCACAGATCACCTCCTGAAAAAGATCCCAAAAAGAAAACTCCCAGGAATATTATAGCCAGGTTCCAGAATCCTCAGATCAAGGAGAAAATACTACAAGCAGCCAGGAAGAAACAAGTTCAATATTGTGGAAACACAATCAGAATAGCCCAGGACCTGGCAGCTTCTACACTGAGGGATTGAAGGGCATGGAATATGATATTCCAGAGGGCAAAAGAACAGGGAATGAACCCAAGGGTCACCTACCCAGCAAAACTGAGTATTTTGTTTCAGGGAAAATATGGTCATTCAGTGGAATAGAGGACTTTCAAGCATTCTTGAGGAAAAAACCAGAGTTGAATAGAAAATTTGACATCCAGACGCAAGAAGTAAGAGATGCCTGAAAAGGTAATCAGGGAAAAGAAATCAAAAGGAACTTATCAAAGTTGAACTATTTACATTCCTATATGGAAAAGCAATATCTGTGACTGATGATATCTTTCACACTATGAAAATAATGGAAGAAGGGGGTGTGGTCATATGAATACATATGTGAATGTATGTGTATATGGTTACAGTTATATATGGATAGAGGGCATAGGTTGAATTTGTTGGGAAGGGAGAATACTCAAGGGATGAAATTATGAGGTGAGAGAGGAAAATGGCAAGAGGAGATGGGGAGAGACATGGTAGGGTAAACTATCTCATGTAGGGGAAGTGGTTGCAAAGGAGGGGGAGAAGAAGGAAGGCTAAAAAGGCAAAACCACATTCACATTGAATTTGGTTCAGGGAGAAAATGACATACATACTAAATGGGATATCTCAACCTGCAGCAGGATAGGGGGAAGGGGGATGAGAGGAGGGATGATGGATGGGAGGGCATCCTTGGGTTGAGGGGAGGTTGGAAGTACCCACTATAGAAGAGGGACAGGATCATGTAGGAAATGGACCAAGTCGGGAGTGGGATGAGTGGGAGGAATTATAAGCAGCCTTGTACAATATATCTACTATGATAATGTTTTGCATAGCTAGACATGTACAACATATACTGAATTACTTATCTCCCCAGAGGGAATGGGTGACAAGGAGGAAGGAAATGGATCTGAAATTCGAGGTCTTAACATTAAATGTTTCAAATATATATAGATACTATTATTAATACTCTTTTGCTTATAATTGGGAGATAAGATGTGCAGGCATTGGGACACAAAGATTCATCTTCCTCTAATGGAAAAGTCTATGGGGGTATGGGAGAAGGTATGGGAGAGAGCAGATTGGAGGAAGCAATATCTTGTGGGACTGCTATTCTGGGAGGTTGGGTAGGGGAATAATGGGGGGAAAATGATTGTAACTCAAAATCTGGCGGAAATGAATGATGTAAAACAGAAGTTAATAAAGTATTTGTTTAAAAAAAAAGGAAAAAAAATAATTACTAATTGTGTCTTTCTCTCCATCCTATGCCCTACCTGTTTATGCCTTTTTTTTCCCTTTCCTTTCTCCCATTCCCTCCTCGCTAGAATTTTGCTTTTGACTGCCACCTCCCTCAATCTGCCCTCCTTTCTATCAGCTCTCCTCCTTTCCTTTCCCTTTTCCCTTACCTCTTCCTCTCTCCCTTCTATCCTTTTTCTCCCTTTTCTTTCCCCTTACCCCTCCAAATGCCTATAGGGCAAGTTAGATTTCTGTATCTGAGTATGTTATTCCCTCCTTCAGCCAAATCCAATGACAGTAAAGTTCAAACAATGCTCATCACCCTCCCTTCTTTCCCTCTACTGCAATGTCTTTGTGCCTCTTCATATGATGTAATTTAGCCTTTTCTGCCTCCTCCTTTTCTCTTCCCTCCTTACAATCTTTTTTCAACACTTAATCAGGGTTTCTTATTATCACATCAAAATCAACTTAAACTCACTACCTCTGTTTATGTATTTTCCTTCTATATGATGTAATAAAGATAAGAGTTCTCAAGAGTTGTATCATCTTCCCATATAAGGATGTAAACATTTTGTCCTTATTGAATAACACATTTTTACCCCTTTCCTGTTTACATTTTTATGCCTCTCTTAAGTCTTGTATCTGAAGATCAAATTTTCCATTGAGTCTTTTCATCAGGAAAGTCTGGAAGTCCCCTATTTTATTGAATGTCCATCTCCTCCCCTGAAAGATTATGCTTGGTTTTGCTTGGTAGTTGATCTGTTGTTGTAATCGAAGCTCCTTTGTCTGACAGAATATCATATTTCAAGCCCTCTGATATTTTAAAGTAGATGCTGCAAGGTCCTGTGTAATCCTGACTGTGGTTCCATGATATCTGAATTGTTTCTTTCTGACTGCTTGCAGTATTTTCTCCTTGATCTGATAATTCAGGAATTTGGCTATAATATTCCTTGGCATTTTCAATTTGTGATCTTTCAGGAAGTGATCAGTAGATTCTTTTGATGATTATTTTACCCTCTGGTTCTAGGATCTCAGGGCAGTTTTCCTTGATGATTTCTTGAAAGATGCTGTCTATGCTCTTTTTTTTTTTTCATCACGGTTCTCAGGTAGAGCAATAATTCTCAAGTTATCTTTTCTGGATTTATTTTCAAGGTCAGTTGTTTTTTCAATGAGGTATTTTACTTTTTCTTCTATTTTTTCATTCTTTTGATTTTGACTGATTCTCGATGTCTCATAGAGTCATTAGCTTCCACTTGCCCAATTCTAATTTTTAACAAACTGTTTTCTTCAGTTAGCTTTTGTACCTCCTTTTCTATTTGGCAAATTGTACTTTTTAAGCAGTTGTTTTCTTCTGTGTACTTTCTTTCATTTTGTCAACTGTATTTTAAAATTTTTCTCCTACCTCTCTTATTTGACTTATAAAAGCCTTCTTGAGTTCTTCCAAAAAGATTTTTTTGGTCTTGAGATCTGTTCATATTTCCCTTTGAGGTTTTGGGTGTGGGTATATTGACCATATTATCCTTTCCTGAATTTGTGTTTTGATCTTCCTTGTCACCAAGATATTTCTCCATGGTCATTGATTTTTTTCATTCTTCTTGCTCTCATTCTTCACCTTTTTACTGGCTTTTAAATTTGATTTCTGCTTCTGGGACCCAGGGGACACTGTCCCAGACTTTTTGTGCTGGGGGCTAGAGGCCTGGTTACTGGTTCTCTGTATTGGGGCCTCAGGTGCTGGCAACTGGACAATATAGTGGTCTGGTAGTTTACCTGGTGCTGAGTTAATGGTGGTGTTGGTGGCTGGTGTGTTCCTGGTGTTGGAGCTTGCCTGCTTCTCCACCCTGGCACTCAGGATCTCCTGCCTATCCACTGAGTTGGAGCTTGCTGCTGACTTGCTGAGATACCTCCCATTCTATGCTGGTCCCCTTGCCACAGCAAGAGGGACCTTTCCTGTTAATGCCCTTAGCCTCTTGAGCTAAAAGACTGCCATAACCTGTCTTCCTGCTGGCTCCACTATTCCAGGATCTTCCCTGAGGATATATCCTCTGGGTTTGTCAAGGTCAGTAAGGGAGGGTGAAAGCAACTTACTGTTTACTCCACCATTTTGGCTCCCAGAAATTTAAATAGGTGACTTTCAAGCATTAAGTCTGTGGGCTGATAGCCCCAGGAGCAGCTGATGCTGTTGTTCTGTGCAGGATTTTGTTTCTCTCTCACCCAGTTCTGACAGACCCCCTTCCTGTGCTGAGAGCCCTGAAAATCGCCACTGCTGCCAGTGATTCAGTCTGCTGGGGTCTGCTCCAGCCTTGCTATAGTTGAGTCTATGCTGGTGCAGTCTGTGCACTAGACTGCATTCCTCTTCCAACCCAGGGCAACAGACCCTTTCTGTCAACTTTCCAAGTTGCCTTGGGCTGGAAATCCATCATACTCTGTCTCTTTGTGGATTCTGCCACTCTAGAATTTGTTCAGATTCACTTTTTGGAGGTATTTGAAGGAGTTTGTGGGAGATTTCAGGTGAATCCCTGCTTTTACTCTGTCACCTTGTCTCCAAGTCTATTTGGAATCATGAGGAAGAAACCAACTCCTTGAAAATTAGAATTGGGCAAGGTGAAGCCAGCAAAATTATAAGAGATCAAGAAATAATTAAACAAAATATGAATAATAAAAAATAGAAGAGAAAATTAAACATAAGAAAAATAACAGCTCTAGTGAATAGATCACAAAAAAGAAAACAAAAATAATTGGACTAACTGAAAGTTATGATACAAAAATAATCTTGATACAATAATACAAGAAATAATTAAATAAAATTGTCCTGAAGCATTAGAATAAGGGGGGAAAGTAGAAATAGAAAAAAATTCCATCAATTACCACTTAAAAGAGACCCTATGAGGAAAATTTATAGGAATATTATAGTCAAATTCCAAAACCCCCAGGTCAAGGATAAAGTATTAAAAGCAGAAATAGAAATATATCCACACTTAATTGTAACCTTCTGGGGGGAAGGTAGAGGAGGAAAAAAATAACAAAGCAAAATAGTGTGCAGCAGAGAACAAAAGACAACTTACAAGGAAGCAAAGATGGACAGCTCTCAACACAATGTGTGGTATTTATCATATAGCCTTCTTGAAATGAATATTTATCATTACATATTTTAAATCCTCTCTTATGTTCTGCTATGCACATGACATCCTTCCCTACTTTTTACTTTGTATTTAAATCCCAATATTTAAATTTATGATTTGATTTTGTTTATTTTCTCTAGTCTGTATTTGTGTTCTGGTGTTTGAGTCTAAGATAAGATTAAAAAAAAAAAACAGTAGCCTGGGATCACAGGATTTAGAGGTGTGTGTGACCTTAGAGATCATCTAGTTCAATCCGGAGGGGAAGTGTTTATTCCACCTTCAGTCAAGTTTTTTGGCAGATATCTCTGTGAGTGATTTAGCTCTTACCTCAAACAGAACTCCACCAGAGCTCCCTCTTCTGACTTTCCTACTTTTGAATAGTGCCACAGTACTCCCAGTTACTGTAGTTCATCCTCAGAGTTGTCTTTGATTCCTCAGGCATCTCTGGTATCTATATTCATTTGTCTTTTATATGTTGGTCCTGCCAGTTGTTTTCCTTTGGGATGTATCTATTTGTTTATAAATAGGAATATCCCAAAGGAAATAACACACTACATATATATATATATACATACACATGTATGTATGCATGTGTGTATGCACAGATTTACATATGTGTATGTGTATATACACATATATACACACATACAAATACATATTTGTATATGTATGTATGTGTATATATCTATATGTGTATCTATATGTATATATGTGTATATATAGAGATAGAGATAGAGAAATATTTTCACTTTTCCTTGCTTACCAATTATCCCAGTTCAGGCTCTTAACATCTTATACCTGGATATAATATCTCACCTACTCTTCCCGCGTCCAATATCTCTGCCTTCCAGACCATCCTGCATCCTGATGTCAGATGCACAACAATTCACAATAACCTTACGAGATAGTACAAGTATTGTTTCCCCCCACCTCAATTTTATTAATAAGGAAACTACCTTAAAGAGATGAAATAATTTCCCCATGGCCAAATGCCAAGCAAATGAAGGGACAAGGATAAGAATTCAAGTTTCCTGATCCTATTTCTTAAAAATTGGTTTTAACCATATTACTTGACTTGAAAAAAACATTTCAATGACTCTTTATTGTCTTTTTCACCTGGTGTCCAAGATAATACTTTCTGTATCCCAGAATGGTCCATTGTAAGACTAATATCTTCCCTGATATGAACCTTCCACTCCAGATAAACTCATTTATCTTCTTGAATACATACCCATTTGCACAGATTTACCACAATTTGGAATGATACCTCCCCCCTTTTCTCTATCTGTCCAAATTCTACTGTCTTCAAAGCACAATTAAAATTCACATATGTGGTGTCTTCCCAGACTACTTCACGTCACATCGGTCCTTCCATCTTCTGTGTTCATAGCATTATTTTTTAAATGCATTTGACAATTAATTATGCATTGTCTTTTGATAATTCTTCTACTACTGTGCTGTTGTTTAATTCTGATTTAGCTTTTAACTTTTTATGTACTTATGCCTTGTCTCTTGAATTCGATAGTAAACTTTTTTAGCTAAGAGGATCTAAGAATTTGTATTCCTAATAATACCTCACCCATGGAAGGTATTTCACAAATGTTTACTGAATAAATGAATGAACAAATGTTTCTTGCTACTTCTATCATTTCTGCTAAGTTATTTACCTTTTCTAAGCTTCAGTTTCCTTTTCTGAACAATAGTATTAAAATTATTACTGGAACAATGACAAAGTTGGACTGTATGATCAGTAAAGTTGATTCCAGTTCCATATCCTATTATTTATGACTTAGGCTAAGGCTTCCTCTGCTAATTATCCACCTATGGTGGGATGAGAGAAAAAGTTCTAGAAACTCATACATCTTAGTGGATTTTATACTTTTTTTGTTTCTTTTCAGCTACTGATTCAACCACTACTTTCATTTTAGGTAATAATCAAGGCATAGAACTATGTTAGCAAATATTTGAGCTAAAAATTTAAGCTAACTAATATTATTTCTCTGTTAATCAGTATTCTAATCATTCTTTCCCATTTACTGATATCAGTCTCTTTTCATTTAGACTTGTGTAACCATAGGCATGTTAAAATTAATGAGTAAGATGTAATTTCCATCTAAAGGGCCAACAACATCTTTATCAGTATTTTAATGTACATAATCATTTTCTAAATGATATAAATGGAACTGCCATATATAAGATGAAGAACAAGAATAGTTAGCATTTATGTAGTACTTTAAGGTCTGTAAGATGCTTTATCTCATTTGAGCCTCACAGCAGTGCTGAGAGGTAGGTGCTATTGTTTTTTTTTTTTTTTAAAGCAATTGGGGTTAAGTAACTTGCTCAAGGTTACACGGCTAGTCATTATTTATGTGTGGGTGCTCATTTTCTGAGGCTGGATCTGATCTCGGGTCATCCCAACTCCGAGGCCGGCGCTCTTACTCACTGCGCCACCTAGCTGCCCCATGCTATTGTTTTTTTTTATACATTTTAAAGATGAGAAAAATCAAGCTGAGATGTTTACTGCCTTCCAAAGGTTAGTTAGTGCCTGAAGCATGATTCTAACTTAGGTTGCAGATGTCTGTGTGGGTATGCAAACAATATGATCAATATTGTTTTGCTTTCTTTAAGAGAAGACTACAGAATTTTTATATTGGATACCAGATATTGTAAATGTACATTTTTTTGGTATTTTTTTGAGTTAATATAGTTCAGCTAATTCCATTTACTTTAGGAGTGAAATTGCCTTCAGATATTTTTTTTGGAATATCAATATGGTTCATTTATTAATTTCCTAAACTGAGCATGTTTTATGTCCAGAAGGATTATAGTAACATGAGAGATTCTAGATTTAATTCATGGATGTTTTTATTACTTCTGGCCCTCCTAGTAGCCTGAGCCACCAATTTGTTTCAAACTTAAACCTAAGTCCCCTTAGTGATAATTTCTTTCCCAAGATAAGTGATACTAATGGTTCATTTCATCAGAATATTTCTTGAAAATAGCTATGATTTGAATTATTATTTGTGTAAGGCTCAAAAATGAGGAGAAAATCAGCAACTTCAACTATTTATTAAATTGATTAATCTCACCTCTAGTCAACATCCTAGATACCAAGTATTAAGACTTGGGTGGAAGAAGAAGTTTCCTACAACTGCATAATAATTCATTTATGTGAGTGATCAGAAGGAGAGAAGGACTAGTAGTAGATAAAATAAACCATATTCTTGAAAATGTGAGGAAAATAGAAATAATCAGAAAAATATTTTAGGGATAGTATCATATTTTTTCCTATTCTTAATCTCTCCATTTCTTTAGATTCTTTATCTTAATAAAATATACAGTAAAAAAGTAAAATTAGGATTCTTAATCCTAATAAAATATACATTAAAAAAGTAAAATAAAAATATACAGTAAAAAGTAAACAAAAATATTCTGATCAAATTGAGGATTTATTAAATATGAGGTGAACGCTGAGCTAAAGCTTGCCAACTTAAGGGAAAAATATTTCTTTATTAAAAGTGACTCATTACAATAAAATCACTGCCCATGTTACTCATCACAGTTATTGCCCCTAGATTTTGAAGATATAAAAAATGACTATTCTCAAGAGTATCATGATCTAATTTAGGTAAGTAAGACATATATGTAATATATTTCTATACATATATAAAGAGAATGATAAATAATACCACAAGTTAGTATATTATAAATAGCAAACGAGCAGCAGAAATAGTAGCTAAAAACAGTATCTAAAAGTCCAAAGGACTTCAGAAGCAATAGGTAAGACTTGGGTTAATTAGGGAAACCTTTGTTTAGGAAGTAGAATTTGAGGTGAGACTAAAGTAAGGACAGAGAGATGGCTCTTCCAAGTAAGAAGTGATTTAAGTAAAGACGCAGAGTTTCAGCAATTCAAGAAACATTTATTTAACAACCCTCTGGACCCTTGATTCCTTGTCTATAAAATAGATGATAATAATAGTTGAGTTACTGATATCACGGAGTTGTTGAGAGAAAAATACTTTGTTAATCTTAAGGTGCTATATAAATGTGAGCCTTTGTCATTCTTACTATTATTAGTGATAATATGTGCAAGGCACTGGCGATAAAAGATAGATAGTCCAAAGGCCTTACTTTCAAGGAATTTTCAACCTAATGAGGGTGGGGGGAAGGCATATACATGAATAACAAGTTCATAAACACTATCATACATGGAATAATGAGGTCAATACTAGGGCTAGTCCCAGGGAAAGCGTTATGAAAAATTTGAGGAGAGAGGTTATTTTATTTTCCTCTGGGAGAGAGGGAAAGAGGCTGAATGGAAGAAGTGGCATCTGGATTGAGCTTTAAAAGGAGAGAAAGGTGTTGGTAGAGATGGCAGTGAGAGGAACTTATTTCCAGAATGAGGGATAATTTCTTAAGCATCTTATATATATCAGGCCCTTCACAAAGCACTGGGGATACAAAGGTAAAAGTGTAATAGCTTCTGTCCTCTAGATCTTACATTCTAATGGAGCAAAGGTATGGGGATTGGAAATGGCAGAATAGGAATACAGAATATTACAAAGATAAAAAATGGTGGTGACTGGCATATGGTGCAAGCAAGGGTAGCAAGCACAAAGATGATCCCACACTTAAAAGCCTGGATTCTGGAAGGATGCTATCAGCACATAGAGGGTCATGTAATTGAAATGGCAGAGTAGGTGTTTTCAGTATAACTCCCCTATCCCAATGTCCTCAAAATAAGTAAGAAAGTAATCAACTCTATAATAATCAAATCTGAAACAAAAAGAAAATATGGAAAATTGGGCAGTTGAACAAGGTAAAGTCTTCTAAAATAACAATGGAGGATAGAAATACTTAAAACCCTCCCCTGATCCATCTAACCAACCTGCACATTGGCACAGACAGAGCAAATAGCCTGAAAGGTGTGTGTTTCAAGCTCTAGCTGTGGTGAATTATACCCATTTCCCTTCTGTCAATGATTCAGTCTGAAAACCCCACAGAATATAAGTAGAAAAAAACATTGATCTTGCCCAGCCATGCCATGGGATGGAGATATGTGTAGCACTGCAGAGTCAGCTACAGGGAAAAGAACTTTAAAATTTAGGTTCAGTAATTCTATTTCTAGTGGAATTTACATGAATTCAAGGATTTTCAGGCTACCCAGCCTTGAGGGTCTCTTTAGGAAAAATGTACATGCTACAGAAGTAGAAGGGGGAAAAAAAGCCAAACAGTGAGGAAGAATGCCAGAACAAAAATTACTATGAATAGAAGAAAAAGCTAAAAACCAAAAATGACTAAGGGACAGGGGCAGTATATGATACCAGTTCCCAAACAGATAAACCAGCAATGAAGTTCATAAAAAAAAACAGAAGCAAAGAATGACCAAGAATTTCTAAAAAGGACAAGATAATGAATATGTTGTTGTTCAGTTGTGTCTGACTCTTTATAATTCTGTGGATCATATGTCCATTGGATTTTCTTGGCAAAGATATTGTAGTGGTTTGTCATTTCCCTCTCCAGTAGATTAATGCAAGCAGAGGTCAAGTGACTTTCCTAGGTAATCGTCTGAGATCACATTAGAACTCAAGTCTTCCTGACTTCAGGCCCAGGGATCTATTATCCCCCGAGCCATCTGGCTGCCTCAAGGAATGTGTAGTGAACTTTAGAAGAAAGAGAACCAAAATTCCCCAGAGAAAAAGAGCAAGACCAATTCTGAGAAGTTCATAAAGCAAAAGCATGAAACTCCAGATAAACTGAAAAGAGAAATTTAACTTCTAAAGATGATATAAGGACAAAAATTAGATTGTAGAGAAGCAAAATGACAAGAAAGCAGCCAGTTAAAACTCACGATAAGGACTCTCTGGAGTTGTAGAGACTGAAAAATAGGAACACAAAACAAAACAACTTTGAAAGAAGACATGAATTCTAAACAAGCCAAACAATTGGCCTTTAATATAGACTATGAAGAAATAACTTAAGGATGAAAACATTAAAAAACTTGATCAGTTTGCAATCCTGAATACCATATGTTAGTAGTACAGAAAATTTATTCAGAAGTTTCGAAAAGAGATGGAAAAGTACTGAGAGACAGGATCCATAGTTCTTTGACAGAAACAACAACAACAAAAACTACAAGGCCTCTTGTAGTGAAATCCCAAAATTACAATGCTAAACAATACATTCTCCAAGTATTCAAGAAAAAGGTATTCTAGTGTCAAGGAAAATCCATTTTAATGGTACAGGATCTTTCTAACCCTACAGGACATCAAAAAAAGACAGGAATACAATATTCCAAAAATCAAAATAGTTCATGACACATCTTAAAATAGAAGCTGCAAAGCTGATCCAAATCATCAATGAAAATATATTTGCCTTTAACTGTGATAGGCATGTGATTAATTCCTGCAAAAAAGACAAATGGTCTTGACTTGCCAATACTCTAAGCCAGAGAAACATATGAAAGGTAAATAAGGACAGTTATCAAGATCACACTAAATAAGGAATTAAATTCTCTAATGTTCCTAGGATATGACAGAACAATTTTTAAAAAAAGAAATCTGATTAAGAATTAGGAGAAAGAACAAAGAAAATTTGCCAAGAGACAGAAGAATCTGTGGCTAAATATTTAAGGGAAATTTTGAGTCATAAGAAGGGAAGTTGGAGAATTAATATTTCCTTTACTAAAGCTAATAGGCCCCTATTAGTGAATAAATAATATGATGCATGTCAGACTATGCCAGATTTCTTCTCCTTCTCTGTCACCAAGTCTGGGAGAGTATTTTCTTTTATTTCAAACCAAGTTCTCAGAAGAATAAGTGTATCTCGGGAAATATCATATCAATTGAAATAGGAAAGTTTGGCCAGAGGAAACGTTTTTCCCTTGGGATGGAAGATTATAAGTTCAATTTTAGTCCAGTTTGAGGTCTTAGTTGGACATATAGATGGAGCTACCCAGAAAACCTTTGAGAATACAGAGGCACAGCTCTAGGATGAGGATGGGAGCTAGAGGCATTGATTCAGGAGAGATGCCCTAGATAAATATTATAATTGTTGACATGAGATCAAGGGGATGTGATTACTAAAGGAGAGAGGAGAACCTAGGAGAGAGCCATATGAAGCACCTTTAAAGAAGGCAAAAGGACAAATGAGGAGCCAGTGAGAAGGACACGTAGAGGTGACAGAAAAGAATGAGTGAAATGTTATAGGAGGACAAAGAAGGAGTAGAACAGTCCATGATATCAAGAAAGGGTGGAATGGTCCATGTTGCCAAATGCCTGAGATATCAGAAGATGAGGACAGGAGGAAAAAGCCATTCAATTTGCAAAAGAGTTTTTAAAGGCCTTGGAGAAAGGTGTTCTGTTAAAGTCTGTTTCCTTTTATACTCACCCTACTACTAACCACCCCAGTTCGGCACTAGCCCCTTTATGCCTTGGGTAATTTAATCATCCCCTCCCATAGAACTTTTCATTTCTAGTTTATATCCTTTCCAATCCATCCTCCCCACTACTCTCTTAATTTTCTTTATACTCTATTCTAATCACACCATTCTTATCTTAAGCATTCTTCATTTACTTCTCAGTGCTGATGGGATAAAATAGAGCTTCTACCTGTTATATTGCCTGCTATAATAATTTACAAGTCTGAAAAAGCACTTCTGTGCTGAAAAACTTTTAGTAGCTCCCTATTTTCTTAAGAGTAAACCTCTGTATATACATATGGCTTTTCCATTTTTCCCCCAGCAAATTATCCCCTCTGTTATCCCTATTCTCTCACTAGCTTTAGTTTTCCTATTTATTTGGCTGATTCCCTGTAGTCTTCAAGAAAGTCCATGTCTCCCCCATCCTTTTAACAAACAAAACCCTCACTTGACTGGACCATCCTTTCACTCTTTCATGACTAAACTCCTGGGAAAGGAGTTTATCTACAACTGCTGCCACCATTTTCCTTCCTCTCACTAACTTCTAAATGCTCTGTCTTCTAGTTTCCAACCTCATCATTTAACCAAAACTTCCATTTTCAAAGTTATCAATGATCTCTTAATTGCCAAAAATAATAGCCTTTTCTTAATCCTAATCCTTCTTGATTTTTTGCATCCTTTGACATTGCTGATTATCCTTTTATCCTGTATACTTTCTCCTATCTAGGGTTTTGTGACACTGTTCTTTTCTGGTTCTTCTCCTACAAGCCTGACCACTTCTCTGTTTCTTTTTTTTTTAAACACATGCTTTATTAACTTCTGTTTTACATCATTCATTTCCACCAGATTTTGAGTTACAATCATTTTCCCCCTGTTATTCCCCTACCCAACCTCCCAGAATAGCAGTCCCACAAGATATCACTTCCTCCAATCTGCTCTCTCCCATACCTTCTCCCATACCCCCTTCGACTTTTCCATTAGAGGAAGGTGAATCTTTGTGTCCCAATGCCTGCACATCTTATCTCCCAATTATAAGCAAAAGAGTATTAATAATAGTATTTATATATATTTGAAACATTTAATGTTAAGACCTCGAATTTCAGATCCATTTCCTTCCTCCCTTGTCACCCATTCCCTCTTGGGAGATAAGTAATTCAGTATATGTTGTACATGTCTAGCTATGCAAAACATTATCATAGTAGATATATTGTACAAGGTTGCTTATAATTCCCTCCCACTCATCCCACCCCCCACCTGGTCCATTCCCTACATGATCCTGTCCCTCTTCTATAGTGGGTACTTCCAACCTCCCCTCCCCCCAAGGATGCCCTCCCATCCATCATCCCTCCTCTCATCCCCCTTCCCCCTATTCTGCTGCAGGTTGAGATATCCCATTTAGTATGTATGTCATTCTCTCCCTGAACCAAATTCAATGAGAATGTGGTTTTGCCTTTTTTTTCCCTTCCTATTCTCCCCCTCCCTTGTAACCACTTCCCCTTGCTTCTTCTACATGAGATAGTTTACCCTACCCTGTCTCTCCCCATCTCCTCTTGCCACTTTCCTCTCTCACCTCATAATTCCATCCCTTGAGTATTCTCCCTTCCCAACAGATTCAACCTATGCCCTCTATCCATATATAACTGTAACCATATACACACACATTCACATATGTATTTATATGACCACACACCCTTCTTCCATTATTTTCATAGTGAGAAAGATATCATCAGTCACAGTTATTGCTTTTCCATATAGGAATGTAAATAGTTCAACTTTGATAAGTTCCTTTTGATTTCTTTTCCCTGATTACCTTCTCAGGCATCTCTTCCTTCTTGTGTCTGGATGTCAAATTTTCTATTCAATTCTGGTTTTTTCCTCAAGAATTCTTGAAAGTCCTCTATTCCACTGAATGACCATATTTTCCCCTGAAACAAAATACTCAGTTTTGCTGGGTAGGTGACCCTTGGGTTCATTCCCAGTTCTTTTGCCCTCTGGAATATCATATTCCATGCCCTTCGATCCCTCAGTGTAGAAGCTGCCAGGTCCTGGGCTATTCTGATTGTGTTTCCACAATATTGAAATTGTTTCTTCCTGGCTTCTTGGAGTATTTTCTCCTTGATCTGGGGATTCTGGAACCTGGCTATAATATTCCTGGGAGTTTTCTTTTTGGGATCTTTTTCAGGAGGTGATCGGTGGATTCTTTCAACCTCTATTTTGCCCTCTGAATCTAAAACATCAGGGCAATTTTCCTTGAGAATTTCTTGAAGGGTGATTTCTAGGTTCTTTCTTTGATCATGGCTTTCAGGTAGTCCAATAATTTTTAAATTGTCTCTCCTGGATCTATTTTCCAGGTCAGTGGTTTTTCCCATGAGATATTTCACATTGCCTTCTAATCTTTCATTTGTTTGGATCTGCTTAACAGCATCTTGATTTCTCATAAAGTCATTAGCTTCCATTTGCTCCAGTCTAACTCTGAAGGAATGAATCTCCTCAGTGAACTTTTGAGATTCTTTTTCCATCTGGCAAATTCGACTTTTTAAGGCATTCTTCTCCTCATTGCCCTTTTGGGCCTCCTTTGCCATTTGAGTTAGTCTATTTTTTAAGGTGTTGTTTTCCTCAGTCAGGCTGTTGACCCTCATTTCATACTTTTCCTGCATCCTTCTCATTTCTCTTTCCAATTTTTCCTCCACTTCTCTTATTTGATTTTTAAAGTCCTTCTTAAGGTCCTCTATGGCCTGCACCCTGCTCATGTTTTCCCCTGGGGCTTTTGGAGCAGGACTTCTGACCTCACAGTCCTTTTCCCGCTCTATGCCCCCAAAATAGGAGCCTAGGGTTGCATTTTTCTGTTTCCTTTGCCTTGGCATGTTGCCACTTAATTACTTGACTTTTGGGCTTGTTGCCACACTATGGCTTTAAGGCCAGATAGAGGAATTTTCGTCCCGAACGTGTGGGGGGCAACTTCCGTTTCTGGCAAGCTGTAAATCCACCCACGACTTCCACCCTAGATCACAATCCAGATCCAGGGAGGTTAAAGCAAGAGTGATTACCCCCCAAGACTGATCGCTGGATCTCCCTACAAATTTGCAGGCTGGGAGTTGGAGCTGCCTCTGAAAACTACAAAATGGTATGTCTCCTCAGTGGCTTCTAGCCTCCAGGGGAGGGAGCCAACGCATTCCCCAAATACAGGTCCCAAAGTCCATAGGACACTAACCTCTTACTTTGTCCTAGGCATGTCTATGTTGATAATTCTGGAGTGGCCACAGCTGCTGGTGTTCTGGGGTTCCCCCAGCCGGCAGGTGGCCCTGCCGCCCTTGGGCTAAAACCTCGGCTCACGCGGACCTGGGCTCCGCTCGGCTCCGCTCCCTGCGCTCTGCACGCTGCCAGCTCCCAGACCGCTGCACTGGTCCTTCCTGCAGGGCTGCTGGGCTGTCCTCAGTGGGAGGTTAGCTTCTCTGTGTTGTTCTGTGGGTGCTGGGGCTCCAGAAGTTGTTCAGAGTCCCCTTTTACATAGTTTGGGGGGAATTTGGGGGCAGAGTGGCTTGGATGAGCTGTTTCTACTCCGCCATCTTGGCTCCGCCCCCACTTCTTTGTTTCTTTTGCTAGATTTCATCTAGGTCACAGATACCAACCATAAATATTAACAGCAACAGTAACAACAATAATACTATTTATATAGTGCTTACTGTGTGTCAGATGCAATGCTAAGTGGTTTCCAATTATTATCTCATTCATTGGATTTTCACAACAACCCTGGGAAGTAGAAGCTATTATTATCCCATTTTACAAATGAAGAAATTGAGGCAAACAGGCTTAATGCGTGACAGTTACTAAGTGTCTGGAGCCTGGAACTCTCTCCACCGGGCTGCCTCACTGCCCAATAGATGTTGGGGTCTTTTCTCTTTCTAAACTATTCTATGTGGTGATCTCATTAACTCTGATGGTTTCAATGATCATTTCTATGGAGGTCATTCACAAATCAATTTATGTAGCCTTAATTCTCTCCTGACCTCCTATCTCACACCATCAGTTATCTTTTAGACATCTCCAGCTGGAAGTCCTATAGATACTTCAAACTCAACTTGTCCAAAGTAGATAATAGTATCTTTTCTCTCCAGACTCCCCCCTTTTCTGAACTTCCTTATTGCCACCAAGGGTACCACCACCATTTTCTTAGTAACTCAGGTTTGCAACCTCAGTGTCACCCATAGTTTCTCACTGGCATTCAACCCATATCCATTTGTTGCCAATTCGAGTCATTTTTACCTTCACATCTGTTATATATCCCCTTTTCTCCACTCATCTGGCCATCAAAGCCCTCATCACTTAATGTCTGGATGATGGCAGTAGCCTTCCAATTGCTTCCTGCATCGTCTCTCCTCACTTCAATCTACCTCTTCAGCTATTAAGTGGTTTTTAAAGGGCAATTCTGATAGTATCACCCCTCTACTCAATAAACTCCTATGGTTTCCTGTTATCTCCAGGATCAAATATGAAATTTTCCCTGTGGCTTTTACAGCTTTTCACAACTTGTCCCTTTCCTACCTTTCACTCTTCTTACATTTTACTCCTCTCTGTAGTTTGATGACTTTGGCTTTCTGAGAGTTTCTTACTTTTTATGCTGTCAGTCCCCCATGCCTGGAATACCCTCCCCCCCAACACACACTTATTGCTTTCCTTTAAGATTCAACTTAAATTGCACTTTCAAGTCTTTCCCAATTCATCCACTTCCCTGACTCTGGGCAGGAGCTGTGTTTTTAAATTTTTTTCTTTCTTTCTTTCTTTCTTTCTTTCTTTCTTTCTTTCTTTCTTTCTCTCTCTTTCTTCCTTCCTTCCTTCCTTCCTTCCTTCCTTCCTTCCTTCCTTCCTTCCTTCCTTCCTTCCTTTCTTTTTCTTTCTTTCTCTTCCTTCCTTCCTTCCTTCCTTCCTTCCTTCCTTCCTTCCTTCCTTCCTTTCTTCCTTCCTTTCTTTCTTTCTTTCTTTCTTTCTTTCTTTCTTTCTTTCTTTCTTTCTTTCTCTAATCTCAACCTATTGAAATTCTCCTCTTTCTTCTTCAAAAATCAGTTCAGGTGCCACCCCTACATGAAGACTTTTCTGGTTCTGCTACCATCCCTACCACCAGTACCCCCATTCTCAGCCTCAAGTCATATATTTCTCTGATATTTTCCTAGATCACTTTACCTCATTTGTCCCAAACACACTTGATGCTATTTTATAAGAATGGTAGTCCAGGGCAGTCCATTTGTATGTAGTGATCACTTGCTATTTGTGTGGCTGTTATTTGAAGGTAGGGGCTGTCTCTGCTTACCAGAATAGAAAGCTCACTTTTAAGAAGCCACAAATGTTCCCAAGGTTTTCTGAAAGAAGAGCCTTATAGAATATTGACTTAACAGGAGAGAAAGGGGACAAAAACAGCAGCTGTCATTGCAGAGTAAGTCAAGCAGTGGAATGTGTGAAAAATAGCCCCAAAAGTTGGGGAGAAAATCAGAAGACAGGGCAAATTAGGCCATAAAACAGCAGGCCAAATTTTTCAGAGGAACTGCTTCTAATGCAGACTGCTTTGAACTGTAAGAAAGAAGTCAGATAAAACTCATGTGGCCAAGTAGAGGTGAAAGATGAAAATTTCTAAGAGTTTAATTAGCCCCAAAATATCTTCTTCCTGTCGATAGATCTAAACCCAAATCTGAGTAATATAAGATAGACCTTGTCAGGAAATATACATCCCATCCAGACTTCATATCACCCTCAGGCTGATTCCGTTCCCTAAGTAAAAAAGTTAAAGTACTTAACTAATTTGAGTTTGCATGTATTCTTTGAATACTGGTAAGGGTATAAAAGATGTTGCAGTCTGTTAGTCCTGGTATAGAGGAAAGAGCAATGGATTTGGAGTCAGAGAGCCTGTATTCAAATCTCAACTCTGCCACTTATTACCTATGTGACATTGGAGACATCTCTTCAGTTCTCTAGGTCTCAGCTTCCTCATGTATGAAATGTATGGTTCAGGTTAAACTCTCTCTTTCTCTAAATTCTATGATCTTATAAAAGTAGTTGCAGAAGGAAACTGCAAGGTGAAAAGAGGGACTATGGAAAACTAAAGAAGCAGGCCCAGAAAATTAAACGCTACAAATGAAAGCAGCATTACTCCACATCACTCTCTTATGAGGCACAAGAAAACAATTTGGTGTTTAGAATGTAACCTTATATGGGGGAGGTTTAAGGAAAAGCTTTTTTAAAATATGTGAAAATAGGGGCAGCTAGGTGGCGCAGTGAGTAGAGCGCTGGCCCTGGAGTCAGAAGGACCCGAGTTTGGATCTGGCCTCAGACACTTAACACACACAAACAAAAACCTAGCCGTATGACCTTGGGTAAGTTACTTAACCCCAAATGCCCTCCAAAAAGCAAAAAAAAAAGTGAAAATAATACAAAATGTATTATGAGAATATGGACAAAAGTAATACTGAATAGAAATTCATGGATTATTATGCCTTTGTAAAATTTTTTTCACTGATACATTTTGTTGTAACATATGGTTTAATTCTTAACATATGCCTTCCCCCACCCTCAGTACTTTCTATGAGAAAAATGCTAAATAAAGTCACTCAATGTAGTGAATGCTATAGCTTCCTATTTCTTGTAGCTTGTTGTTTGTTAACAGAAATAGCGTATGCTTCACCCATAGATGTTTGGAACTAATACATCATTGTGCTGTCTTTATTCTACCTCAGTTGATAGTTTTTCCCATTTTTCTCTGAATTCTTCATTTTCCCATTTCCTTATGGTAAAGTAATATTCCATCTTATCCACAGTACTTAGAAAGCTGGAGCTGGAGTGTAGAAGATGGGTACAAATTCCTCATTCAATACTTACTAGCTATGTGATAATAAGCAATAATAAAATAAAATAAACACATTGCTTAATCTCCCCAAGCCTTAGTTTCCCCATCTGTAAAATGAGGGAAATAATACCTGTAGTTGAAACTTCACAAGAATTTTACAAGTAATGAAGTAATGGATTAAAGTTTCCTTCAAACCTTAATAGGCTCTTAAGGTTTAAAACTGTATGTAGAGTTTTGGTACCACACTTATAAATGCCAGTTGTTATTGATTCACTTTGTTCTGAGTTTGACCTGCCACATCATCAGTGTGAGGAAACTCCCTGAGGCACAGGAGATCATGTGACTTACCCGTGCTTATACAAATAAAATGAGGCAGAGGAAGGTCATGAGTCCAGGTCTTCCCAACTTTCCTACTCTGCTGACCCTCTATCCACTGTGACTTGCCTTTCCTCCATTATCACTAAAATTTGTTCAGCCTTTTTACAATGGTTGCATAAGTAATTTGTTTACAATCTTTTCTGATTAAAAATAGTGCTGCTGGAAGAAGGTTAAAGACAGAAAGAATGATCCCAGATGCATCAAAATGTTCACAGCAACACTATTTGTAGAAGCAAAGAATTGGAATCAAAGTAGATATTTACTGATTAATGGGTAGCTAAAAAAGTTATAACACATGAATGTAAATGAAATACAATAGCACTGTAAGAGATGATGAATATGAAAAATTCAGAGAGAAGAATGGGAAGACTTAGACCAATTGATTCAGAGCAAAAAAAAAAGCAGAATCACTAAGATGATTTAAGTGGAAAGGACAACAAAACAATGTTCTCTGATGACCAAGTTTAGCTTCGAAGATAAGGAAATGTATCTTCCTACCTTCTTTACAAGGGGGTGTGACAGAGTATGGGTGTTAAAGACTGTGCATCCTGTCAGAGTTAGCTGCTCTGTGGATTAATTTTACAGAACTCCTTGCTTTTTTTTTTTTACTGTAACAAATGTTTTCATTTCACTTTTATTTGCACTCTAATGTCATATTTACTCCCGTGCCATAAGCTTTTGTTTCTTCAGTTTCTTCTGGGATATCTTTCTTTTGAGCAACTTCCTCTTCTGGTTTAGGAACAATTTGTTCCTTTTCAGTAAGTATCATTTCAATATGGCAAGGAGAACTCATGTATGGGTTGATTCGACCATGAGCCTTGTAAGTACGCCGTCGCATTTTGGGAGCCTTGTTAACCTGGGTATGCTCAATGACAAGAGAATCGACATCCAAACCCTTAAGTTCTGCGTTGCTCTCTGCATTTTTAAGCATATGCAGCAAGAATTCAGCACTCTTCTTGGGCCACCGACCCTGCGTCCAACCCCACTGCTTAGCCTGGGCACACCTGCCAACTCCACCATTATATCGACGGAAAGGAACACACTGTTTCTTCAATGTGACATCTTTCAAATAGTTGGTAGCTTTGCGGATATGCATGCCCTTGATAGCTTGGGCTGTTTCACGGGTGTTCTTGAAGTGGACCCGGAGATTTGAACCCCTTGACTTGCATGATTTTGTGGGGTTTTCTGGATCAAGAGAATACCTCACCATTTTGAATGATTACCTAGGACGGCTCAAAGGAAGAGCACTCCTTGCTTTTTAATTTTCTGTTACAAAGGAATGTCATTCTGGGGAGATAAGCAGGGAGGGTAATAGTCATGTAAAAAACAAAAGATACAAATTTTTAAAAATGTTTTAATAGTGTTGCTACAAATATTTTGGTATAAATTGGACCTTTTTTCTGTCATTGTTCTCTTTAGAGTATAAACAAAATAGTGAGATTGCTGGATTTATGGGCATGAATAATGACTTTTTTGATAGGGGGGAATAATACTACTTTATATTTTAATTTGAGTTCTGGAATAATTCCAAACTGTTTCCCAGAAGAGTTACTTCAGTTTGCAGTACCATCAACAAAAATTTGTCTACTCCTAATCCCATGGGCCCTCCAGTTTTGACTATCTCTATTAAAAAACAAGCAAACATCATTACAGGTTGATTGATAATACTCAAGAATTGCTTTAATTTGTACTTCTTTTATTATTTAGGGATTCAAATACTTTTTTTTTTTATAAAGCAATTGGGGTTAAGTAACTTGCTCAAGGTTACACGGCTAGTCATTATTTATGTGTGGGTGCTCATTTTCTGAGGCTGGATTTGATCTCGGGTCATCCCAACTCGGAGGCCGGCACTCTTACTCACTGCACCACCTAGCCGCCCCTTTAGGGCAATTGGGGTTAAGTAACTTGCCCAAGGTTACACGGCTAGGTTTTTGTTTGTGTGTGCATTAAGTGTCTGAGGTTGGATCCGAACTCAGGTCCTTCTGACTCCAGGGCCAGCGCTCTATTCACTGCGCCACCTAGCCGCCCCCTCAAATACTTTTTTTATGTGCCTACTGTTAATATATATTTATATATTTTTGATAAATTGTATTTCTTCCTTTCATATTAGCAAATTGTCTAAGGATTAACTCTTATTATAGATTCATATCAATTCCCTACATATTTTGAATATTCAGTGTTTTATAGAGATGTTTGATGTAAATTTTCTTCTTACTCTACTTTTTTTTTCTTCTGATTGATTTTGCCCTATTTTACTCTGGCCCTATGATTTTGCCTTTATATGGAACTTCTAAGGAAGAAACTCTCTCTATAAATACAGAAATGTAACTGGTTTGCCACTTAAATCCGTAGATAGTTGCCCAGATTCACATAGCCAGTGCATGTCAGAGGTATGACTTTAATCAAGGCCTTCCTAAAACTGAAGCTAGCTTTCTATCCCTCTTGCCATATAGCCTCTTTTACTATTTTTCATATAAAACCTTTTTCACTTTTACATAACTCAAATGTCATTTTGTCTTTTTTAATTTTTTTTGGGGGGGTATGAATATCTGGTTATAAACGTTCCTCCTGTAAATAGCTATGAAAGAAATAACCCTATTATTTCTAATTTTAAATGATGTAGCTTTTATTTTTTAAGTGCTTATCCATTTGGAATTTATTGTAGACTATGTTATTAGATGCTAGTCTAAAGTTATTGTCTGCTAAACTGCATTCATATTTTCAGGCAGTTCTTTTCAAATAGTTATTGCTCCAATAATTCAATTTATGTTCTTAGATTTATCAAATACTTTGCTTCTAAGGTCTTGCCTAGCTAGCCTATTCTGATGATTTTTTTATTAGTACTATGTAGTGTTGATAATTACTCCTTTATAATTTAATTTGATATCTGGCAATTTTAGACTTCATTTATTCTAATTTTTTTGTAGTTTCACTGGGGGATGACCATCAATTGGGAAAAGTGCATTTATCACTTGGAAAATGGCTGAATATATTATGGGATGGAATGTAATGGAATATTGTTGTGCTGTAAGAAATGAGAGAAAGGATGGTTTCAGAGAAAACTTGTGTAAATTGATGCTGAGTGAAGTGGGAACAATCAAGAGAACAGTTTACTCCCAATAAATTGTAGGCAACATTATATATTAATACTGTAAAGACAAGCAACTTTAAAATACCTAAGAACCCTAATCAATGCAATAACCAAGTGTTATTCTTAGAAGATAGATGAAGCTGCTACCTACACACTGCTAGAGATGTGATGGTCTCAAGATAAAGAATGAGACATATATTTTTGGATTTAGACAATACAGGAATTTATTTTGCTTGACTATGCAGGTTTGTTAAAAGGGTTCTATTTTTAATTCCTTTTATTTTTCAATAGGATGAAGTGGGGACATAAGAAGGAAAGAAAAATAAATTCTTGTTAATTGAAAAAAATCAAATTAAAATAAAACCTTGAACCTAGAATTTTCTTCATATTTGACCTTTTCTTTTTCCATGTGAATTCTCCTATTGCTTTGTCTAATTATACAAATTATCCCTTTAATACTGTGATTAATAATAGAACTAAATCTAGGTTTTTGTGCAGTTTGGACTGCTTTTCATTGATATATTAAAAGGGTTTCTTCCTTACCACTTTAAAGATTTTTTTTCCAATGCTGAAACTATTGAACTTAATTATTGTATTTCTCTGTGAGTTTAACTTTGTGTTCTTCTCAGTCAGAATCTTGTGGATCATATCAATTAATATTTAGCCCTCTATTTTCAGTATGTTTCTGGATAATTTTCTTTAATAATGACCTGGATTGTGATATTGATATTTTGTTTATGATGTTTTCTTGGGAGATGAAAAATACTCAGGTTGCCTTAATATATTCTGTCTTTGAAGTAAATTATTTTGCTTGTAGGTTGCTTGTATTTTTATATTTTGTGTTTTGACTTTTTTCTGATGTTTTTTA
Organism: Gymnobelideus leadbeateri; assembly: GCA_011680675.1. Classification (NCBI taxonomy): domain Eukaryota; kingdom Metazoa; phylum Chordata; class Mammalia; order Diprotodontia; family Petauridae; genus Gymnobelideus; species Gymnobelideus leadbeateri. The sequence continues at coordinate 184,935 of WOXC01010237.1, forward strand.
TTATATCGCTGCTTTTTTTGCATTGTTTCAATCATTCTCTTTTTCTGCATATCTTACCACTTTCTTTAAATTCTGTACCTGTTGTTCCAAATCATCAATTCAGTTAAAAAATATTGGCCCTCTAATTTTACTTTCTCTTTTAAATTTAATAGAAATCTAACTTCTCAAATGCCTTGTGGCTTCTTGCATTTGTTCTAATCTAATATGTGTGGATCCAGTTGTAGTTGTCAGTATTAATGCCCTTTTCTGGAAATTGTTTCCTTGCATTTTTTTCCCCCTTTACATTACTTCATTGTAAGTCTTTATTTGTTTCCTCATTTGTTTAGTATCACTTTTGGTTTTTCAGTGGAATTTCCTTTGTGAGGATTTTTTCTTTTCTGCTCAGTTTGTTGTGATTGCTACTTTTCTTTATTTTTGTCCACACATCTTGCTATGTTGATATGATGAGCAGCTAGATACAGCCATGACTATTCATTCAGCTATCTTTCTTATGATCATTTTAAAAGGTATTTGTAAGATATTTTGATTTAAAGTATTCAAGTTTATTAAAAACAAATTCAGGGTTATGTAACATGAGTGATATTTTCTTTGCCAATCTATTTAGAATAATGGATTCTAAATAGCGTTTATGCCAAAAATTATAGTTGTAGCCAGAAAAATGCATTTTTGCAGGAAGCATTTTTAAAGTAAGGCAATAAGACTGAGGGTGTTAGGAGCAAAAAAAAAAAAGAATGAGAAATTTTTGGCTTAGAAAGTGGATCTTTAAAAAAAAAAAGAACACTGAAATGAAGCAAAAACAAAGGCGATATTCTTGGCTCTTGTGGCCTAGAACCTGAATATAAAGACAAAGGAAATGCATTTTAAATTTGGTCTCATTATGTTGTTGAAGTTGACATTGGTTTTATAATTTGGTAAATCTTAAGTATATGCTATGTGAGAAGAGAGTCACAAACTGCTATCTTTGAGTAGACTGTTTGTTCCCATGGTGGAGTTCACTGCAGCAATTAAATTCATTAGTTTTTAAAGGTGACCTGCTGAAGATTTGGGGGAAATTAAAATGTAGTTTAGGAAGATTCCCAAAGGAAAGAAAGTATACAGTTGCTAAAATATAATTAAACCTATTTTTTTAACTACAAAATTTGAGATGGACATTACTCCCTCTATTCTCATTTTCAATGTCATGATCTGTGCAAATGTGAATTTGCAAATATCTTTTCCTTTCTCCAAATAGATACTACAGGGGATCTCTCATTGTTGTCTTTCTCCTCTCCAGTCCCTCCTGATGCCAAACTAATTTCTAAAATGTCATTTTCAGCATATTATTCCCTTCTTCAGAACCAAGCATAACTTCTTATTACCCCTAGGACCAAGCCTGAATTCTTCAGCCTGGGGCAGGGCACTCCCTGATATGACTTTCCCATCTTTTTCATTTATTCATTCAAGATTTGCAGAACTTTTTACATACTGCATCTCCTTTAAGTCTTGTAACATCCCTAAGAGGGAGGCCCTACAGGTATAATTATCTCATTTAATTTAATTTTTATTTATCGCCATTTTATAGATGAGGTAGCTAAAGTTAAGGAAGATCAAATGATTTTCTCAGAGTCACATTGCTAAATGTTGGAGGCTGAATCCAAAGCTAAGACTTTGCTGACTCTAATATCAGCATGCTGGCCATGTTGGCATGACATAGATGATATGTTATCCTATTTGTTTTTGAAGGTAAAATCCAGAGTTTTCCAAGTTTTATGTCTAGCCATAAGTGATTTCTCTCTCATTTGATCCCATAGCAGCCAAATTTCTCTTTAGCATTTTATTTTTTTTTCAAGTTAGACAAATTTTATCTGTATATAGCATTTTCAGAAGTGAGCCATCCTTGGCATAGTAGACAGAGAACTGGTCCTAGAGTAGGATGTGCTTTTGTTCAAGTCCCACTTCAGACATGCAAGTTGTGAGATTCTTCCCATTTCGCTATCATCACTCCCTAATAAAAATCAGACAAACCACTTTCTTATTTGTATTTCCCAAATACCATGTATATTCTATTTTCTGTTACTTCACTCTTGTTCTTCTTAGTGATTGGAACATTCTTCACCCCATTTTCTCACTCTGTTCCATGAGTGTCTTTGATATGGGTCACAGTTTCAATGTAATCTACTTTAATAATTGTCAATAATAAAATGGAGAAAACAGCATCATAAGTACTTTGCATGTATTATTTGATCCTCACAACAACCCTTGGAGGTAGATACTATTATCTCCTTTTTATATATGAGAAAACTGAGGAAACAGAGCTTACCCAGGGTTACCTAGCTAAGGCTCTCAGGCCAGATTCAAACTTAGGTCTTCCCAAATCCAGGTTTAGCAACCTCTTCACTATGCCAGTTAAGGGCTTTCTCTCTCTCTCTCTCTTTCTCTCTCTCTCTCTCTCTCTCTCTCTCTCTCTCTCTCTCTCTCTCTCTCTCCCCCTTCCTTTCTAAAATTTATTTACTTTTAGTTTACAACATTCAGTTCCACAATCCCTTGAGTTCCAAGTGCCCTCCCCCCTCCTCTCCATAATGGCAGCATGCAATCAAATATGGGATTTACAAATACCTTCATATTAAACATCAGTCAAGTTGTAGAAAAGGGTTATAACCAATGGAGTGAACAATGAGGGACAAAACAAAACACAAAGGAGAAAGAGCAAGTAGTTTGCTTCAATCTGCATTCAGACTCTATAGTTCTTTCTCTGGATGTGGATATCCCTTTCCACCTTGAGTTTTTTGTGGTTGTCTTCTAATCCTGTACTGCTTAGAGGAGCCCAGTCTATCTAAATTAGTCGTCACACATGGTGTATCTGTTATTGTGTACAGATTTCTCCTGGTTCTTGTTCTTCTCACTCCACATCAGTTTATACAAGTTTCTCCAGGTTATCAAGAAGTCCGTCTATTCCTCATTTCCATTACATTTATATACCACAATTTGTTTATCCATTCCCCAATTGATGGGCATCCCCTTGATTTCCAATTCTTTGCCACCACAAAAAGAGCTGCTATAAATATTTTTGTACATATGGGTCCTTTTCCCACTTCTATGATCTCTTTGGGATACAGCTCTAGAAGTGGTATTGCTGGGTGAAAATGTATGCACATTTTTATAGCCCTTTGGGTATAGTTCCAGATTGCTCTCCAGAATAGTTGGATCTGTTCACAACTCCACCAACAATGCATTAGTGTTCCAATTTTTCAACATCTTCCCCAGCATTTATCATTTTCCTGTTTTGTCACCTTAATCAATCTAACTGGTGAGATGTGATACCTCAGAGTTGTTTTGATTTGCATTTCTCTAATCAATAGTGATTTAGATTTTTTTTATATGCTTATAGTTATTTTTAATTTCTTTCTCTGAAAACTGCCTGTTCATATCCTTTGACCATTTATCAATTGGGGAATGTCTTGTATTCTTATAGAGTTGACTCAATTCTCTATATATTTTAAAAATGAGTCCTTTATCAGAGACACTGGTTATATTCTTTTATATTCTTTCCCAATTATGAACTTCCCTCCTAATCTTGGTTGCATTGGCTTTATTTGTACAAAAACTTTTCAATTAAATGTAATTAAAATTATCCATTTTGCATTTTGTAATGCTCTCTAACTTGTTTGGTCATAAAATCTTGCCTTCTCCATTAACATGACAGGTAAACTATTCCTTGCTCTCCCAGTTAAGTGCCTCTTTCCATGAGAAATTTAACCAGAGGGGAAAAAAAGGCACCACAACAAGGTGGCTGAAAAAATCCAGAAATCACTTCAATCAGCAAACACTTCTTGCCAAATGAAGACATTTTAAACCACTAGGAAGAAAATAACAGAAGATTATGAGCAGTGTCTCCTAAGAGTAACTGAGAAAATAAACCCATAAGAATTTGGCATGCAATTAAGCAAAGACAGATGATCTTTAAGGTCTGTGTATATACACATACATATACACACATATACATATATATACATGCATGTATAATCTATATTCATACACCTATATATATACATATACACACACACATATATATACATATGCATACATATATACATACATACAGATAGATAGATATAAAACAGGAGTGGGGGACAATAAATAGATATAAAATGAATCAGTAATGCTGCTGTTTTGTAGTGATCTTTTTTTCAGCTGTCATGGAAATAAAACTACCATACTTGGACTCTAAAACCTCAGTAACTGGTGTATATGTGATGAAGTATCAATAGCACTTAAGGTAATGTTGGGAAGAAAGACTCAACCTGATCAAATAGATATGAGAGAAATCAATGCTATTAGCAACACATTTTGGAAAGACCTCATGAATAAATATTAAGATATCTTAAGGAGGGGAGTATTTAAAAAGAGTGAAAAAAGATAATGGATAGTGCTTTATACACACATTGGAAACAAAGAAAATATTAGGAAATAAGGGACCATATATAAAATCTTTATGAAAATGGTTCATTCATTTATTGAAGGTATTATTGTTTAAAATATGGGAAGAGAGGTTTTAAGGAATTATTTCCTACATCAGACTTTGTGTATATGATTTTTAATAGCCTACCTGTATAGCCACCTGTAGATATATTTTATTATCAATGGATTATAAGTTACCTTCCATTTGGAATTAAGAAGGAGTAGATAAGTTGTGGATTCATCTCTGCCCCAGCTGGCTCCACCCAGAAGAAATAGTGGTCACCATCTTCATGTGCCTGGATTGAGAAGAAGGCTTTCTATTAATGTGGCTGATTCTTCTTAATTGAAAACCAACTGATTCTTTAAAATAGATACACCAGATAGCCCTGGAAGTTTGGAACAAAGGTAGCTGTGAAGCCATATAGAGCCTTCCTAGCAAAAAGAAACCTCATTAAGGATTTGTCTAGGAGAACAGAAGTAATGAGATAATCTTAAGAATAGTTTACTGACACTTTATTGGTAACAAAGGACTGGAAACAAAGTAGGTGCCCATCAATTGGGCATCAATGGCTAAGCAAAGTGTGGTACATTAATGTAAGGGGATATTTTTGTGCTATAAGAGACAGTGAGCATAATGGAGAGGCATGGAAAGACAAAAGACTTGATACAAAATTAAGTAGGGCTGGGAAAATGATATACACGATGACTACAAAAATGTAAATGATAAGAACAACTACAAAACAAAACCCCCCTCAAAAGTTGTGAAATTATAAAGAGCAAACAGAACTAAGATAATTTATCTTATCCTGCTCATGTGTAGAAGTTGGGTTCACAAATATAGAATATTGCATATACCATCAGATTTTATCACTGGCTTGATTATTTTTAATTTTTTTTTCTCTTCGTTTTGTTTCTGTTTCTTTTTTCCAAAAGAATCTTTTGTTATAAGGAATAATTCTCTGGGAGTGGGAAGGGAAGAAATATAGGGGGAAATCTAGCAAATATTTTTAAAAATTGAAATAATAAATATATATATTTGTGTGTATATATGCATATATACATATCCATAGATACACATATACATGCATGCATACATACACACATATACCGATCTGTAGTCATATCTAATCAACAGCTAGCATATGTTCCTAGGCCACCTGAGTTACCAAAGAAAACCAGAAAGTCTTGTTAACAAATCGTACAACTGATTACAAGGTATAGAGATCATAAAATCATGTCGTGTCTATTGCTTTGAGAAAAAGTGTTTGGCTTAGAACAGGGTACATCATGAAGTTCTCCTTAAATATGATGTCTTCCCTGCACACAATGAAATTATATATGACTCTGTGCTATGTGTAATAATTATAATAGAGGAGATAACTATGTCCAGTGAATTATTTTGTATTGACATCAAAGAATAAAAATTCAATTTAATTAAATAAACATTCATTATGCTGCAGTGCTCTGTGCTAGAAATATATATATATATATATATATATACACATATATACACATGTGTGCATATATTGATATATAGATATATCAACCCCTGCTCTCAAGGAACCTATATTCTACTTGGGGGATATATCATATATACCAACAAGCAAATTCAGTCTATCATTGAGATATATGTACGTGTGTGTGTGTATGTGTGTCTGTGTTTGTGTTATTTCAACGGGTATGAGAATCCATATATCCATAAAGTATTGCCATTTTGATTTTCATTTCACTTCAGCAAAATCTACAGCATTAATAATGGGTTTTATATAAGACTATGCTGGCAAATGTTTAACAAAAAAAAACTATCTGGGAAAAAAAATATGCACAACACACTTAAGTTTAACCTTTAATATTAACATTTCCCCCATCACTTTTTATCAATAAAACATTGAATCAAGTCCTTACTTGTCATATTCCGCAATTTCCAAGGCACAAATACTCACACTGAAAATTCAATAATCTAGTATAAGCTGGCTTCAGAAAATCCCAATGATGGAAATTATTTTTCTGTTGTATTAATAATCAATTATTTAATTATGGTTAAGATTTTTTCTCTTTATTTCCTCATTCAATGAGTCTTTGAAGGACCAGGTTGATAGAGCTGATAGCCCAAATCCTCCAGGAATATGCTTATTGATTTTAGTGTGTGTGGGGGGATCTCACCAACTATTACTTCTGTTCAGAGTATAAACAATCTAATGTAGGTGAATTCCTGGCCAAAGCATTAAGCCCGTGCCCTTGTTTGGAGTTTAGGGTAAACCAGCTCATGAAGGAGAAAACCAACCAGAGTGTTCTGGGTAAAGATGGATTTCGTTGTCCAGATTACTGGAGGCATCTGAATCCCATGATCAAGGCACATACTCAGCAGAAGGAACTGAAGACTTTTAGCCCACCTCCTCATTTAAATGTCCCCCAATCAGAGTTGATTTCTCCTATATGGGGCATTCCCTTAAAAAATATTTAAAATATTCACTGTCTCCATTTTTGTCTTTGGTTACCAAGAGAAACAGTGGATTGTCAATTTACTGATTATTAGCTAGCCTAATTAATAAATTCATTATTAATTACCTAGAAACTCTATTTCTCATGCTCTTCTTCATTTATCTCACCTAGCTCTATGTCAAAATTGAATACAAATAATGTTTTATTTGAGCCTTGTTTTTAGCCTTTCAGAATGAAATAGTAGTTTTTCTTTTGCAGAGGTCTCCAGCCTGGGGTGAGTCATTTGAGTTGTTTACTCTCAGATTTCATAAAGTTTTCAATTTCTGAAAGTACTTTGCTAACTTCTGGTGATATTGGTCTGAATAGCCAGAAATGTCTAATTAAGCTATGAAGTATCTGATGCCTTTTCCTGCAACATATGTTTGTGAAAGTGGATTTTTTTTTTGCATGCAAATCTAAATATCAAAACAAGTTATGAACTTCTGATGCCAAGTTTGTGGGGAAGGAACCCTCTGAAGCCCTTCCAATCTCCTCCAAACAACTAGAAAACTGTCTCAGAATTGATCTAGGAGCAGGGAAGCAACTTACCAGCATGGCAGGAAAGGTCTGTCTTACTGAGGTGGGAGGGGAGCAAGGTAAAGGAGCAGCAGCACCAGCCAGCCTCTCTGCAGGGGTCTGAGCAGGGCTCCAGTGCTTGGACAATCCACCAGCCAGGCTGCACCTGCAAACCAGCAGCTCCCTAGGCAAATGAGCACTCTATTCAGGACAGCAAAGCCCCACCCCAGTGACCCTACCCCCAGCACAAGTCACCATCAAGGCCTTGACCCCATTGCTGACCAGCAGTGAAACCTTGTGGTTGGCTAACAGCAAGACCCTGCCCCCTAGAGCCTTCCAGCAGAGAGACTTTGTTTCCATATAGCAACCCAGCAGCAGGGCCCTACCCCCAGGGCCCACCAGCAACAACATTACTCCTTCAGGACCTGCTAGTGGAGAGTCCCTGTTACCATAGCAACCCAGGAACAAGGTCCTACTCCTGGGCAGAGCAGCAATTAACCTTGACACTGAGGGGAGGCCAACAGGGAGGCCACCAACCCCTGTCTCCCAGTGCAAGTCAGAATCGAAGCCTAGTGAAAGTAAGTGGCTAAGCAAAAGCCCAGTGAAACACAACAATAATGCCTTGAGCCTTAGCACAGAAAGACTGGAGCAGTGCAGGACCAGAGCCCAAATCTCACATAAAAATAACAAGTCACAAAAAAGGCAGAAAAATGAGGTAAAAAACAAACAAACTCAAAAAAAGAGAAATAGACTATAGAAAGTTACTATGATGACAGAGAGGATCAAGGCATAAATTTAGAAGAGGACAACAGTGTCAAAATGGATGCATGTGAAGCCTCAAAGAAAAATGTAACTTGGTCTCAGGCCCAAAAAGAATTTCTGGGATATCTTTAATTGTTTTTTTCCTCTCTTTTTATTTTTTTAGTTTGCATCATTCATTTCCACAAGATTTTGGGTTACAAATTTTCTCCTCATTTTTCCCGTACCCACCACCCGAAAACAACGATCCAACTGAATATCCCCAATCCCAATCTGCTCTCCTCCATATCTTCCCCCATTCCCCCTCTGACTTTCCAGTAGGGCACAGTGTATCTCTATGCCCCAGTGTCTGTATATATTATTTCCCAGTTACATGTAAAATAACATATATATCTATATGTACATACATATAGATATATATGTGTATCTATATATACACATACATATATACATATACATACATATATACACATATATACATATATATGTATACATATATACAATATATACATATTTTAACATTTGATTTTAAAACTTTGAATTCCAGATTCTTTCCCTTCCTCCCTCATTACCCACCCATACTGGGAAGATAAACAATTCAATATAGGTTGTACATGTGTAGCTATGCAAAACATTTTCATAGTGGATATATTGTGAAAGACTGACTATATCCTGCCCCCCACTTGTTCTATTCTCTACTTTGATCCTGTCCCTTTTCAAAAGTGCGTGCTTGCAACTTCCCTTCCCCTAGCCTGTCCTCCCTTCCATCAGCTCCCCTCTCATCCTCTTCCCCCATACTCTCCTGTAGGGTGAGATACCCTATTTAGTGTGTATGTCATTCCTTCCCTAAGCCAAATTCAATGAGAATAATGTTGACTTATTCCCTTTTGCCTTCCTGTTCTTTCCCTCCATTGTAACAGTTTTCCCTTGCTCTTCTATATGATATAATTTACTCCATTCTGTCTCTCCTTATCTCCTGTCATTATATTCCTCTCTCACCTCTTAATTTCACCTTTTAAGTATCATCCCTTCCTATTCAATTGGTCCTGTGCCCTCTGTCTATGTGTACCTGTATACATATATACACACACTAACATATGTATTCATATGCCCATATACCCTCCTACATAGCCATATATATGTATGTATACATAAACACACACACATACACATATATACATTTATATTCCCTTTAACTCTTCTCATACTGAGAAAAGTTTCATAAGTTACATTTACTGTTTTTCCATGTACAAATATAAACACTTTAACTTTGATAAGTTCCTTATGATTTCTTTTCCCTGTTTACCTTCTCATGCTTCTCTTGCTTCTTGTATCTGAATGTCAAATTTTCTATTTAAATCTGGTTTTTTCATCAAGAATGCTTGAAAGTCCTCTATTCCACTGAATGACTATATTTCCCCCTGAAACATGATACTCGGTTTTGCTGAGTAGGTGATTCTTGGTTTTAATCCTAGCTCCTATGACCTCCAGAATATCATATTCCAAGCCTTTTTATCCCTCAACATAGGAGCTGCCAGATCCTGTGTTATCCTGATTGTGTTTCCACAATATTCAAATTGTTTCTTTCTAGCTGCATGTAATATTTTCTTCTTGACCTGGGAACTCCAGAACCTGGCTATAATAGTCCTAGGAATTTTCTTGTTGGGATCTTTTTCAGGAGGTGATAGGTGGATTCTTTCAACCTCTATTTTGCCCTCTGGTTCTAAAACATCAGGGCAATTTTCCTTGAGAATTTCTTGAAGGATGATTTCTAGGTTCTTTTTTTGATCATGGCTTTTAGGTAGTCCAACAATTTTAAAATTATCTCTCCTGGATCTATTTTCCAGGTCAGTGGTTTTTCCAATAAGATATTTCACATTATCTTCTATTTTTTCATTTGTTTGGATCTGTTTAATAGTATCTTGATTTCTCATAAAGTCACTAGCTTCCATTTGCTCCAATCTAATTCTGAAGGAATGATTCTCTTCAGTGACCTTTTGAGATTCTTTTTCCATCTGGCAAATTTGGCTTTTTAAGGCATTTTTCTCCTCATTGCCTTTTTGAGATTCTTTTGCCATTTGAGTTAGTCTGTTTTTAAGTGTTATTTTCTTCAGTCAGGTTGTTGACTCTCATTTCATAATTTTCTTGCATCCTTCTCATTTCTCTTCCCAATTTTTCCTCCACTTCTCTTATTTTGGTTTTCAAAATCCTTCTTAAGCTCCTTTATGGCCTATAACCAGCTCATATTTTTCTTGGAAGATTTTGGTTTAGGAGTTCTGACTTCGCTGTCTTCCTCCTGTTCCATGCTTTGATACTTTTTCTCCCCAAAATAGTAGTCTAATGTTGGATTGCTCTGCTTGCTTTGCTTCCTTTGCTTGCTCATGTTGCCACTCAATTATTTGACTTTTGAGCTTTTTGCCTCAGTAGGACTTTGCTACCAGAGAGGGGAGCTTTGTTCCAAATGGCTGGGGTTTTCACAGCTGCTGGAGCTATTAGTTGGTTGCTCTCTTGGAAGCCTCCACAAGCCCTGGCAAACTGCTTACGAACCCCAGGACCTCCACCCTAGACAGTGATTCAGATCCCAGCAGGTTAAAGCAAGAGTGATTACCCCTCAGACTGGTCACTTGGTCCCCCTATGATCTGCAAGCCAGGAGCTCTGAAGCAGCTACAATGCAGTGACTGCATGGCTGGGGAACCTCAGCCACTTCTCGCCTTGGGGGCAAAGGCTAGACCACACTTTTGAACTCCTTGTTCCCAAAGTCAACACTGCACTGACCTCTCACTTTGTCCTTAGCATCTATGTGTTGATAATTCTGGAAATTGCCACAGATGCTGGTGATCTAAAGTCCCTCCAGCCAACAGCTGGTTGTGGCCTCCCTGATGCTAAAACCTCTGGCTTCCAGGGGGCTGGGCTCAGCTCCCAGAGTGCTGTGCTGGCCCCTTCCTGCCACCCTGATGGGCTCCCTTCAGTGGGAGAATAGCTTTTCTCTTTCATTTTGTGGATTCTGTAGTTCCAAAGTTTATTTAGAGTAATTTTTTACATGAATTAGAGGAGCTGTGTGGAAGTCCTCTTTCTACACTGCCATCTTGACTCTGCACCCTGGAAGATCTTTAAATGGATTTTAAAAATCAAATTAGAGAAGTGGAAGAAAAATTGGGAAAATAAATTATAGTAACGCAAGAGAATCAGGGAATAAAAGGTCAATATTCCTCAAATATTATAATTGATGAGGTAGAAGGAAGCTAATGACTCTATGAGACATCAGGATACAATAAAGCAAAATAATAAAAAAAAACAAACAAAAAAGACAAACAATGACAACTACATGGCACCTACACAAAAACTGACCATGTGTTAGGAAACAAAAGCCTCACAACCAAATGCAGGAAAGCAGAAATAGTAAATGCATTCTTCTCAGATCACAATTATATTCAATAATGGACAATGAAAAGAGAGATTAAAAATTAATTAGAAATGAAATAATGTAATCCTAAAAAAAATAAATGGGTCAAAGAACAAATCTGAGAAACAATTGATAATTTCATTGAAGAAAATGACAACAATGACACAATTTACCAAAATCTGTGGGATGCAGCCAAAGTGGAATTTAGGGGAAAATTTATATCTTTAATTACTTGCATCAACAAAATAGAGGAAAGGCAGATCAATGAATTGGGCATGCAATAAAAATAAAGTAGGAAAAAATTTTAAATCCTTAATTAAACACCATGTTGGAAATCCTGAAAATCAAAGGAGAAATTAATAGAATTGAAAATAAGAAAACTTTTGGACTAATAAATAAAACTAGTAGTTGGTTTTATTAAAAAATAACAACAAAATAGATAAAGCATTGCATAATTTGATTTTAAAAAAGAAAGAAAGCCAAATTACTACCATAAAAAATTAACATGGTGAATTTGCTATCAATAAAGAGGAAATTAAGTCAATTAATAGAAGCTATTTTGTACAAAAATATATTACCCATATTAAGAGAAGAAGAAATAAAATACTTAAATTAATCACAGAAAAAGAAATTGAATAAGCCATCAATAAACTTCCTTAAAAAAATTCCCAGGACCAGAAGGATTTTCAAGCAAATTATACCAAACAGTTAAAGAAAAATTAATCCCAATGTTATGAAAACTCTTTGGCCATATAGGCAAAGAAGGAATCCTACCAAATTTCTTTTATGACACAAATATGGTGTTAATGCCTAAATCAAGAAGAGCCAAAATAGAAAAAGAAAACTTTAGTTAAATTTCCCCAATGAATATTGATATAAAATCTGTAAATAAAATACTAGCAAAAGGATTTCAGCAATATATCTCAAGGATCATAAACTAAAACCAGATGGGATTTATACCAAGAATACAGTACTCTTTCAATATTAGGAAAAATATCAGCAAAATTGATTATATCAATAACAAAAACAATGAAAATCATATAAGTATCTTATTAAATGCAGAAAAAGTTTTTGATAAAATATAATACTCATTCTTATTAAAAACACTTAAGAGAATAAGAATATACAGATCCTTTCTTAAAATGATAAGTAGTGTCTACCTAAAATCAATATCTATAATAGAGATAAATTGAAGCCTTCCCAATTAGATCAGGGGTGCATCAAAAATATTCATTGTCATTACTCTTATTCAATATCGGATATAAAAATGATAATATAGAAATAAGAGGAGAAAAAATGAAAATAAAAATCTGCAATGAAGAAACAAAACTATAATTCTTTGGAGATGATATGGTTATACTTGAACAATCCTAGACAATTAACCAAAAAAAACCCACTTAAAATTATTAACAATTTTAGCAAAATGTCAGAATACAAAATAAACCCACATAAATCATCATTTCTATATATTACCAACAGTCCACCAGCAAGAGACAGAGAAATTCTATTTCAAATGACTGTAGACAATATAAAATATTTCAGAGTCTACCTTGACAAACCCAAGAACTATATGAACACCACTCTGAAACAATTTTCACACAAATAAAGTCAATTTAACAATTGGAGAAATATCAGTTGCTCGTGGGTAGGCAAAAGAAGAGAGCATGGAAAGGTTTATCTGTCAGTTTTTTGGATGGAGGAAGAATTTGGGACCAAAGAAGATAGAGAGAGCAGTAAAAAATCTAAAAAGATCATTTTGATTATATAGAATTTTAAAAGTTTTTGCATAAACAAAGCCAATGCAACCAAAATTATAAGGAAAGCAGAAAACTGAGATGAAATTTTGCAACAATTATCTATGATAAATGCCTCATTTCTTAAATATATAGAGAACTGAGTCAAATTTATAAGAATACAAGGAATTCCCCAGTTGATAAATGGTCAAAGGATATAAGCTGGCAGTTTTCAGATGAAGAAATTAAAGCAATTTATAGGCATAAAAGTGCTCTAAATCACTATTGATTAGGAAAATGTAAAGTAAAACAATTCTGATGTACCACCTCACACCTATCAGATTGGCTAATGTGACAAAAAGGGAAAATGTTGGATGTTGGGGGGGACGTGGGAAATCTGGATTAGTAATGCATTGTTGGTGAAGTTGTGAGTTAATCTAGCCATTATGGAGAGCAATTTGGAACTATGCCTAAAAATCTATAAAACTGTGCGTGCCATTTGATCCAGCAATACCACTGCTAGTTCTGTATCCCGAAGACATCCAAAAAAAAGGAAAAGGACCTATTTGTATAAAAATATGTATAGCAATTCTTGTTTTGGTGGCTTATAATTGGACATTGAAGGGGTGCCCATCAAATGGGGAATGGCTAAAAAAGTTGTTGTATAGGATTGTAATGGAATATTATTGTTCTATAAGAAATGACTAGCAGGATGGTTTCAGAAAAACCTGGAAAGGCTTACATGAACTGATGCATAGTGAAGTGAACAGAACCAGGAGAATGTTGTGAAAGTAACAGCAGTATTGTATGATGGAGAACTGTGAATGACATAGCTATTCTCAGCAATACAATGATCCATGACTATTCCAAAGGACTAATGATGAAGCATACTATCTGCATCCAGAGAAAGAGTTGATAGTTTGAATACAGAATGAAGCTAACTATTTTTAACTTTTTTCTCTCATTTTTTCTTTTATTCTAGTCTTCTTGTACAAAATAACTAATATGGCAATGATTCACATAATTATACATGTATAGCCTGTATCTGATTGCTTGCTGTCTCAAAGAGGGGGAAGGGGAAGGAAGGAGGGATAGAATTTGAAACTCAAAACTTTAAATAAAAATTTTAAAGAATTAATAAAAACAAGCTAGATGAGGAACTAGATCCAAAGTTGACACTGACATTGCTTCTACTAGATTTCCAAACCCTGAAAGTTTTAAAATAGCATATATCTCATATATAATATATATGATTCCACTATATTAAAATACACAAACATGCTTTATGTATACAATAAATAGCATCTTACACATATTTCAATTATTTTTCAAATGATCATAGATATTGTGATGACTAGTAAAATACTGTATACATTCATTTATAAAGTATTATTGAATTTATAGTGTGTGTGTGTGTGTGCATGTGTTTTGTTTTTTTAGCCATAATGTATTTTCTCCATCCATGGAAATTCTAATATAACTCCTATTATGTTGGGCATGGGAAGGGGACTATAAAATTTATTGTATTTTAAAAATCAGTCCTAATACTCAGAAATAGGCATCATCGTGTAGTAGATACAGAGCTCATTTCAGGGTCAGGAAAGCCTTAGTTCAAGTTTAACCTTTGACTTAGTAATGGGATCAGGGCAAGTTACTTAAAATCTCATAGTTGCAATTCTCCAAGACTCCAGGATGCAGAGCAGCTGCGTATCTGTATTTGAAGTGGAAATTTCCTCACCAGGAGGGACTTCCCTTTTACCAGTGAAATCACAGATCCAATCTCAGTTTCACCAAAATGATCAGTAGTGTCTGGAGCTGCTGGACTAGCTGAAATTCTAAAATGTTGGAGATGATGCACATTTCCTATGAACATACATTATTAGTGTAACGCCTCTGCTCACCAAAGTTGAGCAGCCCCCTGAAGGATATCCCTGTGATTCTTCTTTTCTCTAAGGGGATATGATTCCCGATTGGCTTAGAGACTTCTATTTTCTTTTTCTTTTTCTTTTTTGCTTTTTGGAGGGCAATTGGGGTTAAGTAACTTGCCCGAGGTCACACGGCTAGGCTTTTTTGTTTGTGTGTGCATTAAGTGTCTGAAGCCGGATCCGAACTCAGGTCCTTCTGACTCCAGGGCCGACGCTCTACTCACTGCGCCACCTAGCCTCGAGACTTCTATTTTCATAATACTGTGTATATAGCACCCACATGAAAGAGCTCCTGCAATCATGTGATTTGAGATTTTTGAAGGACTTTGGGAAAGGCTGTCAGGAGAGTCAAGCATGGACTTTTGAATGGCAGACTGGTCAGGAGAGTCCCAGGCTACTATTCAGAAGTTCCTAGTAAAAAGAGATTCTTATAGGGAAAATACACTGGATGCAAGAAAGTGCAACAATCACACAAATGTAGCACACTTTTAATAAATTACCTATTAAAGGGGAAATAATTTTATAAGGAAATGAATACCAAAATGAACTCCCACACTTTCCTCTAATTACTGAGTTCCAATCCTTAATCACCATCTCATGGGGTGTCCCAAGGTCATTAGAAGCTCTGAAGTGAGCTTCACTTGTGGTTCTATGCCTAACTTCCTGGAATCTTCCACCTCCTTGCTAGCAGCCTGCTCATGTAGACTCACCAACCCATCACCCTTTGTAGCTCTCTTTTATATTCTATCTTCACCCATTAGAATATATATTTCCTTCTTCTTTGCAAAATGACTAATGTGACAATATGTTTAATGTGAATGTATATGTACAGCCTATATCAGATTACATGCCATCTTGGAGAGAGAGGAAGGGAGGGAAAGGGAGAAAATTGAAAACTCAAAAGCTTGTGGAACCGAATGTTGCAAGCTAAATATAAATAAATAAATAAGAATTCACCCAAAAAAAGTATGCTTCTTTAGGGTAGATACTCTGTCTTTTCCTGTCTATTTCCAGCACTTTGCACTATTCCTAGCACATAGTAAATCCTTAATATATTCTCTCTGTGTCTTTTTGTCTCGGTGTCTCTCTGTCTCTCATACACATATCATACATAAACAGAAGATAGTCTCACAAGCTATGTTTCTTAGGGTTAAGTTTTTCATGAGACTGAATAACATTTTTCATTTGTGAGAGTCTTTAAATTCATCAGTATTCATAAAGACTTTTCAATTGCTTACAAGTTTGTCCCAAAGTGTTTCTTTTTTATTTTTTGTTAAATCAGCAAATCAAACTTTCTTTCAAATATATCTTCCTTCTTTAAACAAATATTTTTGGTTTCTCTAACACTGTTTATATATAGTATCTTTCTAAGTCCTATGGGCAATACAAAATTGAGTTTGCTTAGTTGTCTTTATAGACACATTATAACTCATTATCTTCTAAATATTGATTTCTGTATAAGCAGGAGAATTAACTAATACTCCTTGGGCTGCAATTTGAATTACTCAAGAATGACCAATCATGAAAATTAAATACTTTACACACCTGGATGGCAGGTGATACTTTTCTAAATGAATGAATGAGATAAAAATAAGGTCTTACTACCTATAACACACCATTAATCCCAGGAGATACAAATAGAAAAACTCAACAGTTCCTGCTCTCAAAGAGATCACATTCTAATTGAGAAGTCACATAAAGGAAGTTTCAGCTGTAAGTCAGATGGAAAAGTCCCATGAACCTTGGGGTACAGTGGCAAAGCAGATGGTAACCATTTTTAATGCCATCTTTTACTAATAAAATAGGATGATGAACCATTTAACATTGCTAAAGACTTTGGTGGCAAGAACAGTCTTTTTTGAGTCTTCGATAAATGTGGCTACTAGGGAAGCAGGGTTTGTAACACCTGCAGAAGCAGTTGCTGGAGAGCTCTTGAAGAGCAGTGACTGTGTCACATATTCAGCTTCAAAAATCTCCCCAAAGTCACTTAATTACTTTAGTAATTGCAAGATAAAATGTATGGCCAGCCATAATGCTTAAATGGATACTTGAGATAATTACATTAAGATTGTGTCTATATTTAGCAAGAGTTTCCACCATGGACAGTCGTGGCCCACAATTGTTAATTCAAAGGGAAAGAGTTAATTTAAGATTTTAATAATGTCTTTATTAATGACCCTAATAAGGTGCAATTTACTAGCAGCTAAACATTAGGTTTAGACCTGGGAAACTGCCTTCAATTAAGCAGAACACAATCACTCATTGTCTCCCCTATCCACTCTCCTTTCTCCTCTCTCTCTCTCTCTCTCTCTCTCTCTCTCTCTGTCTCTTAATTCCTTCCTGTCTCTCTTTCTCTGTCTTTCCTCCATTTCCCTCTCTCCAATCTCTCTCCCTTTCCTTCTGTTCTTCTCTCCTTACCCCCATAGGCAAGAACTCCCCTTACCAAATTATTTCTCTTCTGTTGGATTTGAATGAATGAAATCATAATTGATAATTGTAAAATAATCTTCATGCTTTACCATACTGTGACTGTATAAAAAGGTCACTAAAAGCTAACTGGCAGATTTATTTTGCAAATCTACCAGGACCTTTATGAGGAAATTAAGAAAATGAGCAAGGGAAAAAACAAAACAAAACAAAACAACACAAAAGCAAAACCAAAAAACCGTATCTTGCTGTTACTAAACCTTTTCATTAAAAGGGGTATCAAACCACACTTCACAGCACAGCCATCCTCCCTGAGCACCTTCCCATCTGGCCTAATGTTTTCTCCTCCTTCTTCTATCCCTGCCCCCAAATGTGTACCTAGAACAGTCCACTTGGGGATTGAATTGTAGAGACCATAGTATTTAATCATTCAGTTTTGGCATTCCTGTCCTTTAGAGTGATTGTTCCAAACTGGGGGGTAAGTGAATAAAAATTCACCCAACACACTATGTCTAGGTGACATCAGACCATGTTTCATACCTCAGTTAGCTGCCCACCCAAGCATCTTGCCATCTGTCCTACCACTTCCCCCCAAAGTGCATCCTCACCTCACCCCCTTTTACACCTTTTGCTCTGGGGAACAGTAATAAATCAATATTGTCATTTGTTCTTGGGTAGGGCATGACAGTCACTATGGTTCCTGTCACCATTCTTGTAACCATCAAAACCCCTTTCTTTAGCCACTGCCTCCTTCAGAGAAATATGTGATGTTTCCTGGTATAAGAATGTAAGCTCCTTGAGGTCAGAGACTTATTTTTGCTTTTGTATTCTCAGCACCTAGAATAATACCCGACAGTTAGTCCTTCCATCCCTCTATTCCTCCCTCCTCTCTTCCTTTCCTTCCTCTCTTCTTTTCTCCCTCCCTCCCTCCCTTCTTTCCTCAGATGGCAATTATTAGTACAAATGTTCTATTCTTAATCAGATCTTTTAGTATTTTACAATATTTGTGGCCAATGTAAACAGTTAACATTTTGTAGCTACCATCTCTTCTGTCTGTGTTTCTCATACTGGAGGGTAAAATCCCCCAAATTTGGGGAAACTATAAGGAGATTGTAGAAGCTAGCCTTTCCCACACCAACAACATTAATTTCACTATTTGACAGTAGAGCTGGAATTTGTACTGACACTATACCACCTTAATGAGGGAGGATCTCTCTCCAAAAATTAGCATTTAAATATTTCAAGGGTGTTGAACTTAACTAGAATAATGTTCTTCTGATGACAGTAGTATATAAATGCAGTTATCATCTAGAGTCCTCATTATCCTGCTTTTCTATTCTAGGCAATAATTAGCAATTGCTAACTTTTTGGCTTCTATGAGCTTCATAGATTTCATAGACTCATAGATTTGTTAATGTTTCAGAAATTATTGGTATGATACTACCTCCTAAATTCAATATATTTTAAGCCCTGGGAATGTTTTTGACAATAGGGAAACATCACTCTCCACCCTTTCTTCAACCCTGTTTCTCTCTAGTCTCCTATGAATTGTATTCATGGAATCATAGATATACATTGTTAGAGCTGGGAAGGACCTTTGAGACTATTTAGTCTAATCTAATTAATATATCAGGAAGAAAACCAAGGCACATAAAGACAAAGTGTCACGGAGCCAGTAAGTGGCATACCCAAGTCCCCTAGCTAACAGTTCAGTGCCCTCTCTTCTTCACCATCCACTGGATTTTATTTTACCACTGACTGACTGCCTTCTGCATATATGTAATGAGAATGTAATAATGATCATATGTAAAATAGAAAATTTATAATGTTAAAACACAAGCTTTGTAAGAACAATATTTTTATTTAGATTAATATGTGATAGTTTTTATAGAATATCTCTTTTTGGTCCTGTAGTTTATCATAGGGGGAGCATAAAAATAATAAAAATAACAAGAATAACAGCTTTTATATAACACTTAAAGTATTTTGCAAATATTATCTCATTTTATCTTCCCAACAACCCTGAAAGTTAAGCACTACAGATATATGCATTTTACAGGTAAGGAAACAGAGGCAAATAGTGGTTAAATGACTTGCCCAGGACCACATAATTAGGAAGTATGTGAGGCTGGATTTGAATTCAGGTCTTCTTGATTCCAGGTCCACTGAACCACCTAGCTGCTAATGAACCAGGTTCAAATCCTGACTCTAGTACTTACTAGAAATTGGACAAATGAGTTATCTTTTCTGGGACTAATTTTCTTCATTTATAAAATGGTAATAAATAATAATAATAATACTTATACTACTGACATCATGGGGTTTTGGGGAACAAAACCTTTTGTTAACTTCAAAGCTCTACATTAATATGAGTTATTAACAAGTTGACTATTATAAAAGTCACGGAAAAGTTAATGAAATGTGTTTCTTGAAATAAAAAAACCAAAATGTTTGTTTTCCATTGTTTAACCAATGACTAGACTAAATAATTTACATATAGGCTATTTATTTTTCCAAACCAATTAATGAAGAAGGTGTGAAGTAAGGGTTGAACTTAAATTTTAATATTCTTTTTTTTCAAAATTTACTTCTTTGATTTTTAAAATCAAAGTATTGACAACATGTGACTCTATTATGTTTATGTATTATTTATGGATTTCCATACAAAGGTATATCTTCTTGACATACAGCGTCACTCTACTGCCCCTTTTATCTGAATTGTTTTCCCATTTGAACAAGTATATATCTACTCTTTTATTATTTGATCCCAGCCATGATTTCTATGACACTGGGTGCTGGTGACAACTATGAGGTTATATTTAACTCCTTACAGTAATATGTCAAGTTCATTTAATTTCTGATACATTAAATGACTATGCTTCTGGTCATTCATCTAGTTCCAAATCTGCCTAATTGTTTTTCTCTTTAGTTCACATCTCTATGTCTTGTCCACAAGAAAAATCTTTAAAAAAAAACTATCATATTTCTCTTCTGAAACGTAAGCTCATTTAGAATGGAGATTTTTATTTTTTTCTTTATATTTCCAACATTTAGCATAGTCCCTGCACATAAAGTTCATGTAATAAGTATTTGTTGAAGACTGTTTTGTTATATTCTAGGTAACCTATGTCTATGCTATTCCCCTGATCTACCATGTTTACTATCTGCCTCTTGGCTTCTCTGGCTTCCTTCAAGCCCTGGATAAAATTCCACCTTCTATGGAAATCCTTTCTTACTCCCTGTTAATTCTAGTGCCTTCCATTTCAAAGTTATTAGATTTTTTTGTGCATAGTTGTTTGCATGTTTTCTTCCCCATTTAACTGTGAACTCCTTGAGAGCAGGGACATTTGCATTTCTTCAGTGCTTAGCACATAGTAGGCACTTAGTAAATGTCTATTGACTGACTGATAGACTAAAGGAAATGAGGTTAGTCTGGTATGATTTATTCTTAGGGGTCCATTTTGGCATTTTTTATGATTATTTCCTATTTTAGATGTTTAGTAATCAATCTTTCCTACTAGTTTAAAATTGCACCATAAGGGGCAGCTAGGTGGTGAAGTGAGTAGAGCCCTGGCCCTGGAGTCAGAAGGACCTGAGTTCAGTTCCGGCCTCAGACACTTAACACACACAAACAAAACCTAGCCGTGTGACCTTGGGCAAGTTACTTAACCCCAATTGCCCTCCAAAAATAAAATAAAATAAAATCGCACCATTTTTCTTACTTCACCCTGGTAAAACTAGCTTTTATCAAACATGAATGACATTGGAATGCATAAAATCCATTGCTTTGTATATCTAGAGCAGGAAGGGAACTCAGAGACAATCTTGCCTAGCTTACTGTAACAACAAGTACCCTAGCACATCCAGGATGGCTGCTAGAACAGGTTCTTTGATCTGCTTTTTGAAAGGAAAGCAACTCATAAGGGTTTAACAATCTTACTTTAATCATATATATCATTCACTTAGTTCAGGGGGAAAAGTCAGCACCTTAAACTTCAGAAAATATGAACAGAAATTAAACGCAGACAAAAAAAATACAGACAGAGAAAATAACAGAATTCAATAGACCAACAGAGCATCTGTCTGTCTGACTATTACATACATACATAGTCACCATAGACCAACATCTAGGTTTTCAAAGCTGGGAGGGCTCAATGGCTACCCCGAGCCTCATCTGTCCAAATCATGTAACTCTTCTCATAAGTGAGCCCCAAAGCAATACCTCACCTCAAAATTTATATATCCTTCTTCAGAGTCAGAGGACATCACAACCTTCATGACCCACTGCCTAATTACAAAGTAACAAAAGGTGTGGGCCTTCCTGAAAAAGAAGCCTCCCCTAAGCAACCTTCTCTTGTTGGGCTCCAAGTGAGGCTCATTAAGGGGTAGGGAAGATCTTCAAATTCCCTTACGATTACATTCATTTTACAAATGAGGAAACTAAGTCCCAGGAAGGTCAATTCATCTGCTCAAGTTCATACAACTGTGAAGCATCAAAAGTTGGCTTTGAAACTAGATCCTCTGATGCTAGAATCAATGCTCTTTCTAACTGGGCAACTGCAAATAGCAGAAGAAATACTCTAATGGCTCATGGAAACACAACTTTAATTGACCTTCTGTATCTATAGATTTTGTTACACTCCAATGGCCAATAGAACAACCTGGCATGTATTAATTAGTCGCCAGATGGCTCTACATGAGCAAAGGTCCAAGGGAAAAATAGGAATCTAAGAAACCACAGATAGCATGAGGCTGAAAATAGAGGTTGCCATTCAGACTCAAGAGTAATTTTCACTTGGGGGGGTAGCAAAGTGAGACTAGGGGAAAAAAAAGCAGGAGAGGAAATCAAATACAGAATGGCTTCAGAATGGTTTCACAAATTCAGAAAATATAGGATTAAATTAAAACCCTCCAAAGAGCAGCTAAATAGTGGGTCACCTTATTCTATCCTAGATATATATTTTCATAAGTGTATATATATATATGTGTTTATATGGACATTGGTGGGATGTGCACACTCTATATGTACAATATGCATTATATATTATATATGCTGAATCCTTTACCACTTATAAGTAAACAACCATTTATACAACTTTTAGATAATAAGTAAAATGCCAAAATCTCTTTTTCTATAAATTGTCAGAATTGATACCAAGATCTTTTTCCCCCAGTGCTTTGGAAACACCCACACAGTTTCATTAAATGCAATGTTTTTCTGGTTTTTTTTTGTTTGTTTTTTGTTTTTTCCCCTCTGGGTGTTGAGTCCCAATTAGTGTTCTCTGGAACGAGCATCAAGGTAAGTTCTGCTAACCTCCATGGTCTCTGAGTATTGGACTTTTTCCTACATCAACACACTGGGTGACATTAATTACTGGAGAGAAATTGCTCTGCAAAAGAAGTTCCCAGTATGATGGCATTAAACATCTGTGAATTTTGAACAGGCAAGCTTCCAAAGAGAAAGTGACCTCACTCTACCTGAGAGGTAGCATCATTTCAGGCCTGAATGTCTTTCCTAAATACAAGGGAAGGAATTGGAGGTTTCTTTCTGTGCACTGTAAAAATATAAATAACTTTAGATTTGTGTGTGTGTGTATTATGTTAGTGGAAAATATGACTAAGCCAACCATTTCCCAAGTGCATAACCTAGTTCTAAAAGTTAAGCAATAGTCTCTTAATGGGCAATAGCTATGGTAGGTATAAGAGGCAGCAGCAAAATACCAGTGTTGTCTTGCATGTGAAAAGAGGAGCAAAAGACATCACCTAATATGCATTTGTCTAGTACATGCTTTTCATTTCTTAATTTCTCATCCTGTTGCTCTCTTGGACTTCTGATTTTCCAGAATTTCATCATTATTCAAGATGAAATCACCTCTGGACTCACACCTCTTTAGCACATCCTGTCCCTGAAACTCCTTTCTTTCAGTTGGACAGGGTGAAGGGTGACCAGGTCCTCCATTATTTGTTAATTCAGGATACTCCCCTCATTTCCCACACTATCATAGGACTTGATCATGCCTTTGCATTCTTATCTACATTTTAGTTTCTTTTTATATGTTATCTTCCCCCGTTTGATGGTAGGCTCCCTAAGAACAGATTATCTCATGCTTTTTTTGCATCTTCAATATTTAGCACAGTACTAGACATGGTAGGTAGTTAATAAATATTTGAATCGACTAAAAAAGGAGGTGGGTTTGTCATACCAAGAGTGAGAAATGGCAAATGGACAATTCAAGGGGTGTGGTTTTATCCATGAAATATTAAAAGATTCAGACAAAATGCTCTATGTATTGAGTAGATTTTCTATAGAGGATGTATAGAAGGTCATAGACAAGAGGGTTATTAACTGAAGCAGTGGAGGGAACACCCATGTGGATTAGATCACATATTCATACAAGTAGGTTATTTGATGAGGGATAAAATATTAGCAAGCAGATTGGATGAAGAATGCCATAATTTCAATTTGCCATTAAGAGAAATGAAAACTGGGGATCTGGCCATTTTTTTAATTTAATGTTTGATTTACAAAAATAGAAGATCCTCACCAACATCTTAGTACATCATCACCTGTAACCTCCTCTAGTCAGTCTAGGGCTGCTTAGGAGAACTGCTATAATTTTGTAGAAACCCTGATATAGGCAAGCCAGGGTAGGCAAAAAGTGATGTACAAAGAAGACCAGTGGTGATAGGACAGAGGTTCCAAGAGAAGTCCTGGACACACTACTTCTTTAAGAGCATTCTAAGAATGCATTAGCTTTTTTTTTGGCTTCCGTATCACACTGGTGATTCACATTAAGCTCAGCTAACTGCTTTCTAGACCTGTTTCTCCTACATGGTTATTTTATTATTTTCCTCAACCCAAGGTAATCCCTATATATTTAATCTCATTAGAATCAGCCCAATGTTGTGATTTTTTTGGATCCTGACTCTGACTTCATCATACAATATGACAATTATCTTTGCTGTGTCACCTGAAAATATGCTTAGTGTGTCAACTTAAGCTAGTCTCAGGGTACAGCTTTTTAGGGACAGTGGTCACACTCTATGTCAGAAATCCAGCAGTAGGGTGGAGATGAATTCAGGGAGTAAAGAGTAAAGCCTTGGCAATGTCCCCCTGTTGAGTAGCTCCCAAGTTCCTTGAAGGAGGAGTCTGCTTTTAGCTACAACATTTAGGACCAAATACAGGAATGGTCATTACCATTCAGGAGTACAAGTGAAATCTGACCCAAGAACAACCTCCACACCTCCCCCACCTAAACACTGAGGCCGCTGAGATGAGCAATCCAAGGAAAGCATGAACACTCTGAAGAAATACCTTGGACTGACAGACACACAAAAGGGTAACTCTCAAGGAAGATTATGACCCTATAACAAATCAAAGTAAAGACCTGATGGGGAAAAAATGTCCTGTTCACAAGAATTACAAGGATGTGTGGAAGAAATGAAATGAGAGACACCAGATGGAATAAGAGGATAGCAAAGAGAATTGATACCTTAAAACAGACAGTGGAAAACTTCACCCAAGAATGTAATTCATGAAAGTTAGAATGGACCAAAGGGAAAACAGCTCAATGAGACAACAAGAAATCATAAAACAAAATCAAATGATTAAAGAACAGAAAAAATTGTAAAAAATGCAATCTCAAAAAGCAACCAACCTAGAAAACAGGTGAAAGAAAAATAATCTAAGAATTATTAGAGTATGAAAATCATTACCAAAAAAATGCCTAGGTTCCATGTTTTAGGAAATTATGAATGAAAACTTACCAGAACTCTTAGAACTAGAGATAAAGTGAAAATAGAAAGAATATACCAGTTACTTCCTGAAAAAAATCCCAAATGAAAACTTGGAGGAGGATCATAACCAAAGTCCTGGGATTCTAGGTCAAAGAAAAATACTAAAAGTAGCCAAAAATAAAGTGTTTGAGGACCGCAATTAGGTTTACATAAGACATGGCAGTTGCCACAATAAAGAAAAGAATTTGGAATATGATGTTACAAAATGCAAAAGATAAAGGCTAAGAATAACCTATCTGGAAAACTACAGATGATTCTACATGGGGGAAAAATGAATCTTTAATGCAATAGAGAATTTGCAAGCATTCCTAATAAAAAAAAAGTCATAACTGAGTAGATATTGTGAAATGGACATGAAAGAACTAAGAGAAAAGAAGAGAGATACACATATTTATTTAAATGGAAATACGTGGAGATGAATTGTTTACGTGCTAATAGAAGGTTAAGGAATTTTCAAGAACTCTAATAGTTTTTAGGGTCATAAAATATGCCAATAAGTGTGGTCAATGCTGGATATTTTTTCTTCTTTTTGGAGGGGTGAGGGCAGGGCAATTGGGGTTAAGTGAACACCGGCTAGTAAGAGTTATGTGTCTGAGGTCACATTTGAACTCAGGTCCTCCTGACTTCAGGGCTGGTGCTCTATTCACTGTGCCACCCAGCTGCTCCAATGTTAGATATTTAAAGAAGAAAAAACAACAACAACAATCCATGATCTCACTGAGCATTTTAATGGAAGAAAACATAAAATGTGAAGTGGGCAGCTAAGGTGACACAGTAGACAGAGTTCTGGGCCTGAAGTCAGGGAGACTCATCTTCTTGAGTTCAATCTGGCCTCAGACGCTTCCTAGATATGTGACCCGGGGCAAATCATTTAACCCCATCTATCAAATGAACTAGATAAGGAAATGGTAAGCCACTCCAGTATCTTCACTGAGAAAATCCCAAAAGTGGCTACAGAGAGTCAGACACAACTGAAAAATGACTGAACAACCACAAACCCATTCTTTTTAGGAGACAGCACTGACAGCTTAGGGGGATCAGGAGAGGCCCTCTGTAGAAGGTGGCACCTGAGCTACTCCTCAAAAAAGTCTTCAGATTTAACAAGGTGGCTGTGATAGGGAAAGAATTACAGGTATGACGGGCAGCCTAGCCTTTGCACAAAAGTGAAAGGTGAATTTATATACTATTTATAGGGAATTGCAAGTAGGTAAGTCTGATTAGAATCTACAATACCTGTGGGCATGACAAATGTACTGTCAGTCTGGGAAGACAGGTTGGAGATATCAAGAGGACTAGAGGAGTCCCTAGCATATTGGGTGATCTCCTATAGGAGCCTTTACAGGAAGACATAGAAAGGAGTTGCTTTGGGGCAGATAGGTAGCATAGTAGATAGAGCCCTGGCCCTTGCGCCAGGAAGATCTGAATTTAAATCTGGATTCAAATTCTTACTAGCTATATGATCCCGGTGAATTGCCTCCCCCTCAAAACAAAACAAAGAAACCAGAACAAAGGAGTAGTCTAAAATGAAAACACAGTGATGGTTTATGACGTGCATCTTTGGAGGGGAGGATCCACATCGATGATATCAGAGATCGCAAAGTTTGTATCATAAAACAGCCTAATCTTTGTCTATTTCTGATGGAAAATAAATGGATACATTTGTCTTATACCAAAGAATCAAGAACCTCAAATCAAATATGATATCTAATTTTATGCCTGAAAATCACTTTTCTCTATGATTTCTCATAGCCATTTGTTTACCAGCTGCCTTACAATTGGAGCAGCTGGCCTTGCTTAGAGGGGAAAAAAAAAATTCTTGATGAAATGCAGTTGACTGCTTTTCCTCCCCAAAGTAACCTGCATCTGCTCTGCTTTGTAGATGGAATTTCCAAGATAACCACTTTTCTACCAGTAAAGCTATATTTATAACAAGAAGGGCATCTATATCAAAAGGTCATGGTGAATTAAAAGTATAACTATTAAGTCCCAAGGAAGACATAAGAAAAAATATAGCAGTAAATGATACCTGGTATTTTTTTGCCATAATATTCGTGTGTGTGTGTGTGTGTGTGTGTGTGTGAGAGAGAGAGAGAGAGAGACAGAGAGACAGAGAGAGAGACAGAGAGACAGAGAGAGACAGAGAAAGAGAGAGACAGAGAAAGAGAGAGAGAGATCTCAGGAGATAGTGATTCAGGATAGGGACTCACTAATTAGGAGAAAGTGTGGGAATTCATTTTGCTATTTGTTTCCTTATAAAATTATTTCCCCTTAATATATAATTTTTTGAGGGGGGAAGGCAGGGCAATTGGAGTTAAGTGACTTGCCCAAGATCACACAGCTAGTACCTGTTAAGTGTCTGAGGCCATATTTGAACTCAGATCCTCCTGACTCCAGGGCTGGTGCTCTATTCACTGTACCACTTAGCTACTCCAGTGTGTAATTTTTTAAAAGTGTGCTACATTTGTATGATTTTTGTAATTTCTTGAATCCAATGTAGTTTCCCTGTAAGAATGTCTTCTTACTCTGAAAATCTGAATCTTCAGGTAATTTTATATAATAACTATTCCAATTATGTTATTGTATTTTTCTATCAAAAAAATTTCTTAGAAAAAATAGGATAAAGTTCAACTGTTATGGCCACCTTCATACTCATTTGACTCTTCAGAAAGATTCCTAAATTTGCTATAGAAGTCTAAGTAGCAATTTGAGATAGGTTTTTATATGAGTTAATTATCTGCTTAACTGCTAACTTAATTTCCCTAGCTTTAAAATGATAATAATTCGCATAGTATATTTTGTCCCTAAATCTCAAAATATATTTCAAGAATCATGTCATATACTATCAATTCCAACAGTTGGAGCTGTCCAGGCATAAGAAGTGCTGCCTAGAAATGTAATAGTGAGTTTCTTGTTGTTAGGATGACAATTTGTCATAGTAGAGAGACTTAGTAGAGAGCATTCCTGTTTGGAATAGGAGGTAGCCTAGAAGGCCTCTGAAGTCTTTTCCTTCTTTGAGATTCTGTTATAACTTTAATCACCTGTGTAAGTTCCCAGTGCATGGACTAAGTGCTTAATAATTACAAATGTATGTTAATATTAATCTTCCTAAGATATATGGGTGGCAGGTTTCCTCCTTGGTATTTTAGAGAATGTCCAGATTACGTTAGTGACACAGTGCTCCATCAGACTTCACACTCAAAATTAGGATTTATCACTTGTACCACCGAGTCTATGAATTTAGTCCCTCAGTCTTCCAGTCCCTCTGATAAAGTGGTATCTCCCTCCTAGATCTGATGGAAGAAAGAAATCTACAGGAAATTCTCTGGATAGCACTGTGCTAATGTGGATCATTTACAGAGAATAAATCCTATAGAAAAAATCACCTTGGGATGAGCAAGAGTAGCAGGAAATAAGTGATTGGAATTTAATTGCAAGATGGTTTTGCTTATGACATACGCAAAAGTGGGATTCAGTTTCTGTGGTGTCTGCACTGGCTTTTCCAAAGGTCAAAATAGAGGCCTGTTGTGCGAGTTCCTATTTTTTTCATAGAGACTTATCTATATGGTGAGGAGCAGGACCTGTGGTTGTTACATTTTCAATCATCTTTTTTGAATTTCATTATCCCATTGACACGTTTAGAAATTTGAATTGTAAAGGGAAGATGAATTTCTCTACTAGGGATTGCTTTTTATAAAACTGTTCATTTTAGAAAGTCATTCATATTCCTGGGGCAACTCACTCCCCCTTGCCCCATGAAAAGCAGTGTTGGGACTGTATTTAATAAGTTGGCATCAGCTAAGCTCTACTGATCTGACTGCTTGTCAATCATTTGCTTTGGCAGTCCAAGACATTTACTTGGTGATGGTAAGACTTCAATGCAACAAGTATTTATCAATGCCTATTCTGTGCCAGACACAAGGCTAGGCATTGAATATTCAGCCCTCATGGGGAAATCAGAAAAGACCTCCCATGTGTCAGAGGTGACACTTGAGCTGATTTCTGAAGGGACCTGGGGATTCTGGGAATTCAAGAGGGAGAGCATTTAAGGGATAGTAGAGACTCTGTTCAAAGGCATGGACATGGGAGACTGTCTGGTACTGGGAACAGTAGTGTACCAGTAGTGAGGCAATATTGAAGAGGGGTCAATTCAGTCATGAGATCTGAGCTCTAGTCTCAGCTCCACCTTTTATTAGCTGTGTGACGTTGGACAACACACTTAAGCTCTTTGATCATCAGTTTCCTCATCTATCAAATCTCAGAAACATACAACAAAATGGGGAGAAAGGCAAGCACACCAATAAAATGTCAGGGTTGTTATGAGGCAATCACTTTCTAAACTAGTAAGCACTATATAAATGAGAGCTATTTGATATCATTTTTGGTGCTGAGATGCTCTTACCATGTACAATCAATTCTATACCAAACCATTTATTAAGCACCAAATTTGTGCAAGGAACTGAGCTAGGCCCTGGGTATACATAGATAAAGATGACATAATGTCTACCCAAAGCAGTTAACATTCTCTTCCAGGAGTGGATGGGAAGTGGAGGTTGATGAGGAATCAACTTTCAAAAGGCAACATTTTCCCAAATCAAGACTTTCTAAATTGAGAGCTCCACTGCAAAATCTTAGAACCAATCCGTAGAGCTTTGGAATGCTCTGACTTTCTCAAAAGCACTGTAACCTTGTGCAGTGTGCCTAGATTTTCCATCCTTGGTTAAGAGAAATTTGCTTGGGGCAGCTAGGTGGCACAGTGAATGGAGAACCGTCCCTGAAGTCAGGAGGACCTGAGTTCAGATTTGACCTCAGACACTTAACCTAAAAACTAGCCATGTGAACTTGGGCAAGTCATTTAACCCCAATAACCCTCCAAAAAGCAAAAAAATAAAATAAGAGAAATTTGCTTATTAGAATCATTTTTGTGCATTGTTTAAACTGGGTCCCTTCCATTGCTGTGATTCTTTGGCTATATGAGTAAATGCTATCTGAAGCCTTCATAGGACTATAGATATACAAGCTGGAAGGGATCTAGCCCAACCCTTTTGCTTGATAGTTATGCATTAAATGATTTGCTCAGGATTGTGGTAAAAGAGTCAAAATTTGCACCTAAGATTTCTAATTCTGAATCCCCCAATGCTCTTTTCATCACACCATGTCACCTACATAGTTGAGTCTTGATTTAGCTCCATGAAATCCAGTGTTTTGAGACATTTAGAAGATGAACATGAAGATTATTTTTTAAATGACAAGTGGTAATATAATGTAATGATTTCTTTTTTGGCCTGGGAAGCTGATTTTCCTTCTGTACAATACCTCTATCCTTCATGTACCAAAATACTGCAGGAGGGCAGGAAGATTTAAGTTGTTTTTCCACTAGTGGGGATGATTCACAGTGCTTTCTTTCCCCTGTGAGCTAGGGCCCAGATTTGCAAAGTTACCTGGCCTAGGGCTAAGTGTGCAGTCTGTGGGCCACAGAATACAGTGCAATTAGCTGACTGAACCTATGAACTTGACCTCATTAGTGTCCTGCTCTAACTGACAAAGCTAACCAGCTACTTCCTTCCCAGAATCAGAATCAAAACCATTCAGAATGAAAAGCATGGGGGAGATTTTTAGTCAATTCTTTCATTTTATATATTAAGGGGAGATAGCTTGGAAAGGTGAGACTTATCTATATCTATTTAGGGAGTGAAGGAAAGAGTCAAGCAATCAACATTTATTAAGCACCTACTATGTGTCAGGAGTGACTTCTAGTGCAGTCCTCTGGCTGTTTAGGCTACCACCCTGGGCAAATGAGAACAATTGTTCCAATAGCCATGAAGCTGCCTGAAGCAGATCCTGTGAGGTGATTAGAGCTTTGTCAGACCAAAGGCACCAAGGTCATCCACTGCATTCCAGGCCATTGCCAGTCCCAACTTTTGTCTTGCCACTAGACTTTGAGGACTCCAGAAGAGTGAAGCTAATGACCTTGTGAAACTCTGCTCAAATCCAATTTATGTGCAGATCAAGACCATTCCATGATGCCATTGGTGCTCCTTGAAAATGAAAGACAAAAAAACAACAATAACAACTCAGTTCAGGTATGTGTTTACAACTAAGTACTCTTCAGTCCAGCACTCTAGGAGTCAAGATGGAATCTGCTTCTCTCTACTCTAAAACTAGACAACAGACCAGAGCAACTTCCCTTTCTGCCTTTGTCCCTGCATTCTGTGATCCCTTTTTGGCCACAGCTGTGTTGAAGTTAGACTGAGGTTTTATATTTTGTCATAATTCTATGGGATAAAAATAAAAGGCAGAATTCACAAGAAGATAACACTAAGTGGGAGGGTCCCTATGTTTATGATGCTGTGCTGAGAATCCATAATAGGATCTTTCTGGTACAAAAATTCTCATTCCTTACCTGGCATACCTGACAGCTAGTTTGCTTAGCTGGAAGCAGTTGTCAAAGAGTAACACAGCCTATGAAGAATTCTGACATGGGGCCCCTGTATAGAGCCCTGTCAACTCTTTGTGTCAAGTTGATGACAAATGATTTTGAAATATTCATAGTATCTATATCTGTGAACATTTTTGTGAAGAATTTTGGATTTGAATCTTCGACTGAGTCTCACATTAGGATAACTCAGGATAAAACTAGAAAATTGTGTTTCAGTATCCCATATTCTGCTGAACAGCAGATATGTGAAATGTATCACACACAAAGAGGAAAGTTTATTTAGAGATATAGAATATAAACCTAGTACAATTCAGTTCAACAAATAATTGTTAAACTCCTATCATCTCTGCAGTTCTTAGCACAGTATCTGACAAATATTAAGTGCTTAGTAAATGTCCATTTATTTATTCATTCACTGGGCTAAACGCAAGGGATACAAGAATCCAATTAATCAATCAGTACTTATTAAGTGCCTACCATGTGTCAGAAACTGTACTAGGTTCTGGGAATACAAGTATAAATAACAAAAAACGTGTAATTTAGGAGAGATGGCAGAAAAATAATATTCTGTCATTGTTTTTAGTAAGATTGTAAGACCTGGATAGAGGTGACTAGGAACATGACAGCAGCTGAGTAGAAAGGTAATTTGGTGTCTTAAGTCTATAGATATGATGATCTGTCTGACCTTGAAGGAAATAAAGACATTTATAAGGAAGAAACGAAAGAAAACAGCAGACAGTTGGAGTTTTCAGACCTGGAATAGAGAGATACTTTGTCCTCTTTCAGAAGACAGTCAGGAAAATTTCTCCTGATAAGATTTACATTTCCTCAGAGCCTTCTGGCAGATACTCAGATCATCTCCAGGATACAAACTCTAGAAACTGCATGAATGAAAGACAATGGAAAAGAAAGATGTACACTGTTATCCTGATGAAGAAGGAATTTTGCAATCCCAGTATCTATAAGAAGCTAATCTAGTTGTGTTCAGCTGTTGAGCTCGCAACAATTATCTCAAAGATATGTTTAACCCACATGGGTGATCTGATGACTCATACTATGAGGTACCAGCAAAAGGAGAGAAGATTGAAAGGGACCAATATGAAAAGGCCAAAAAAGAGCAAACAGAAATTGAGTTTATGACAAAAACCAAGAAGGGTACAACAATGAATGTTGATGCTGTCAATGCCACCATAGCCAGCACAACTGTTATAGATGCTGAAGAAATTAAAAGGAAGGGGTATTCTGCCATCCCATTCACTATGATAGCCCAATCTACCACCTTCTACTGTAGCTCCCCTTCCAACAGCAGTCACAGTGATGACTCATGCTGGTGACTCCAAGACCACAGTTATTTCAACCAAAGGCATAATCCCAAAGGAAGCCAAGGGATTTGTGATAGATCTGGTGCAGGTTGCAACATGCTCCTCACTTGGGACAGGAAATTATACTCTATGACTCTGACCAAATTGTGACACTAAGCTGTACAATGCCCACTAGGTGATAATACTTCCATGTACTCACAGGACTAAGGCTTGCTTAGTCAAAGAAGAGCTTGCTCTTGTCACCCCTGACAGAGGATTCTCTCCCTAATCCAAGTGAGAGAATCCATTGTGCAGTCAGCCAAAAAGACACCTTTTGGGCATCGGAGGTGGTATAGTATGCTTACATCCACACTATTTTGGTCTCCATTACTATATTAAAGTGCTGTATTGATACAAAAGAAGCTTTTAATAGAGTGGGGTAAAGATAATGCTAGGGAAGGATGTAATGGACACAAACATTTATTCAGATTATATTTCTTTGTATGCATGTCTTGTGAAATTCTATTTGACAAACATTTATTATACAGCTACTTTATTCAAGGCACTATGCTAAGCACTGGATATATATACATACATACATATATACGTATGGCAGCACCCCTGCTCTCAGGCAGTTAACAATTCAATGACAAGAGGAGGGGGAGGAAGAACAAGTACATGGATAACTATGGAATAGGAATGAGGGATATAATTGCAAAAGAGAGATCTAGGCAAATTATCATGAGATATTTGAAGAGAGACATAGAATGCATGGTACAGAGGAAAGACTGCTGCTCTTGGAGTCAAAGGACCTGAATTCAAATCCTGCTCTGCCATTTACTGTGTGTCCATGAGCAATTCCTTAACCTGTCTGAACTCCCATTTCTTCATCTTTAAAATCAATAAGTTTGATTAGATAACCTCTGAGGGTACTTGCAGCTCTAGATTCATAATTATGAGCTAAGGAAGATGACATTGGTGGTTAGAGCCCAGAAGTCCCAAAACTGAATTCTACTCCCAACATTTCAATAGTTGGGTAAATGACTCTAAGCAAGTCACTTAACCTCACTGAATCTCAGTTTCCTCATCTGTAAAAAATATTAACCTCCCTGGGTTGTTATGAGATGCAAATGTATGATACACAGAGCATTTTGTAAACCTTCAGGCACTCTACAAGGTGTCTCTGAAAATCTTATTGCTGCTTTAAGCTTTAGTAGCTTAAATCATCAACTATTATTATCATGTAAATGGTAAAATATCAACTTAAACATCATCTGTTATTATCATTGGATCTTGATTATCAGTTTGGGCTCAGCAAAGACTCCAATACTAATGAATCATATTTATATAACACTTTAAAGTCTACAGAGAACTTTTCCTCAACAACCCTATGGAATGGGTAATACAAGTATTATCTTCATTTTAGAGATGAGGTAACTGTGGCACGGAAAAGTTAGGTGACTTGCCTAAGGCCATACAACCAGTAAATGTCAGAGGCAGGATCCAAGTCTGGGTCTTCTAGTTAAAATCCCTATGTGTCTTCCACTATAAAACACAACTTCTCAATGATATTGAGCTCCATTTCTGTGTGTTGCTTGGGTACTTAAGGCACTCATATTTCTTGGAAGTGATTATGGTCCAAGAGAGGAAATAAAGCAAATATAAACCACATCTAAAACTATATAAGTAATGATTTTCGTTTGAGTGTCCTAAAACAAGTGAAAGGGAGGCAAGGAGGCTCAGAAAAGAGAGGAGACAGCAAAGCATCAGAGATGAAAGTTGAAATTCCCTTTCTTCTCCTACCGTGACAGTTGTGTATTACACCCCCTCCAAATGTCAAACTTGCAAAAAGTTAAGGAGGAGACAGCAAAACTGGGACCCACGATTCAGACTAAGTAACCTTGAGATTTATTAATCGAATTCCATCGCTACCCTAGGAGGCATCCCCAAATGACAATCTTAGTGCGAGGAAGAGCCTTCCAAGAAAACTATTTCCCTTTCCTTTGCTTTTCTCAAAAGAGAAGTTCAAGGGACAGCAGAGCCTGTGCAGGCTGACAAAGCAATAAGCTGAATTAGGAGGCAGTCGAGACACTTGACACACGATTTCTAAAAGAAGACACAACGTTTGAGCTCCGGTAGCTCCCATCAGCGTTGCATGGCAACCACAGACAAAGATGCTTCTAGGACCAGTAGTCAGTGTTTCTCACCTGCGAAAGTATACAGTTCAGTGAAGGGCAGGCAGGGAACAAAGAAACCTGAACAAACCTTTGCTTCAGCTGCTGCAGCAGCCTTAGAAGTGCCGAGAGTCAAGCAGAAATGGGAACACTTAGAAACTGCAAGGACTCAAGGCAGTCAAAACTTTTCCCGGAGCTTGAGATCTAGTCTCTAAATAAATCAGACATTTAGCATTATTTTTGGCATTTGAGTATCGTTACTATTTAAAGGGAGAGGCAGTATAACATGGAATAATGAACTCGGAACTGGGAAGGCTCAGACCTAGATCCCATCCCTGGTACTTACTTGCTGTATGACCATGGGTAAATCACTTACCCCTCTCTGAGCTTCGGAAAACTCTCTAAGCTTGTAAGGTATAGACGGCATGTAATGTACAAAAATTGTCTCCTACAGGAAAGATAGTTGTTGCTTCCAATACCTATCTCGTCAGCCCTTATGTATGAAGCTCATCTCCTGATTCTGTACTGCTTTCTCACCTCTACCTCAGTCACCTGCCCATCCAACTGGTGAAGTCTTGCCTATCTCCCCCGCCCCTCTTTACTCTCAACCTTTTATTTCTGGAATCATTCATGCCAGCCATGCTTATTTGTAACCCGATTCAACTCCTCTCCCTCTGGACTACTTTTTCACCTTTGAGAAAGCTTTGGAGGGAACTGGAATGGATTCCAGTCCCGCCCCCTTTCTGCTCCCTTTTATTCCTTTTCTTCCCCCATCGGAATGTAAGCCTCTTGAGGACAGGGACTGCTCTGCTTCTTTGTGTTTCCTTTGTTTTTACACTAGGAATGGGGACCAGACCTGTGATTTTGTGGATACAGTAAACTACGAATAAGGAAACTCCTTCAGCATCCTATCTGCAATTTAAGAAATATTGTGTAATTTCCTACTATACAATAGTAGTAGATTCAATGAATATGGATGTGGAGTTGGGAAAGGGGATGGAAAATGATGATGATGATGGGATGGGTCAAGAGATCAGGGAGATCAAACCAATAGGAAGATGGTAACAGGAACCTGCAACTTACAGCCTTTTTTCCTAGAGCAGTAGAAAGTTAGTGACTTTCCCAGGGTCACAAAATCCATATGTCTCAGAGTCAGGGCATGAGGTCTTTCCTGCTCTGAGGTCAGCTCTCTTTCCACTACACCAGGGCTACTTCCAGAGTAACACTTTTATGTAAAAGTTTTTTTTTTCTTTTTCCTTTTTAGAACCACTCCATTTTCCCTGATAACCTGGCAAAGGAAAAAAAAAAAAAAACAACAACAACATTCTTTACTCCCTTCTCCCTTCTGTTCCAGGAGGGAGGCCTGCCTGCACATAGATAACAATTATGTGACCATGTCTGAAAAGCAAACATCTAACACTCTATACAGGTCACGGTGAAATTCTCCATGATCTCCATTCTTGCTAGAAGGAAGACACCTCCCATCAGTCTGTTAATTTACTCTCTGTAGTCCTAGCCTAGCCTAAAGGATAAAGCAAATGAAGATATTCATCTTCCCCTTTATACTGTTTTCAATCAAAAATAGCGCTTTGTCAAAGTGAGTACTTTGAACTTGGACTGTGAAGCTTCTCTCCGACTCCAGGCATTTTTGCTTTTCAATACCCATCCTAGGCTTTTCTTTCCTAGAGATTAGAAAGTGACTGAAGAGTCAGATGGAATGTCAAAGATCCTTTAATATATTATCTGGGCTAACCAGCAGGGTGTAAGGAAAATCTCCCTAAAAATGAGAGGTTCTCTAAAAGTGGCATGGGCTACCGCCAAGGGCAGTGGACTCCTGTCACTAAAGGTCCTCAAATTAAGGCTGGATGACCAGCTACTTCTCTGATATGCTGGGGACAGAATTCCTGACCAAACCTAGACTGGAGTAGATGGTTTCTGAATTCTCTTCCAACTCTGAGCTCCTGAGAAGATGATGACTTTATCAACTTCCATTACCCACCTCTGCCTGCTCTCGGCATGTTCACTCATGTTTTCTTCATCTCCAGCTCTAACAATGCATCAATAGTGATAGCATAATAAATTCTTGTTGACTGACTGAATGACTGGCACAGCTACATAACCTCCATTCTCCTTCTCAAGGGTCCCATATAATGCAGTCAGACAATTAGCACAAAGTACCAGTTCAAATCTGGCCTCAGACACTTACTAGCTGTGTGACCCTGGGTAGGATACTTAACCCTGTTTGCCTCAGTTTCCCCATATGTAAAATGAACTGGAGAAGGAAATGGCAAACCACTTTAGCATCTTTGCCAAGAAAATCCCAAATGGGGTCATGAAGAGTTGGACATGACTGAAATGACTCAACAACAAACCCCAGTTTCAAATACACTCCCTACCTCACTCCAGTCTGGGTGTTTAACTTCAGTTCTGTATACCACATCTTCTCTTTTCCTCATTGGTTTGATCTCCCTGGTCCCTTGACCCAGCCCAGCATCATCATGACTTCCCATCCCTATTCCCAACTTCACATCCATATTCCATAAATCTACTACTGTTGTATGGTAGAAATGATGAGATATCCCTGAACTATACCTCCTAGGTCCCTTTTCAAGAGGAAGTTTCACTTTTTTTCTAATTTATTTATTAATTTTAGTTTTCAATATTTATTTCCACAAGATTTTGAGTTCCAAAATTTCTCCCTATCTTTCCACTCCCCTTACCCTATGATGGCATGCATTCTGATTACCCCTTCCTCCCCAATCTGCCCTCCCTTTTATTACCCCTCCCTTCTTTCATATCCTTCCGTTTCTATTTTTGTTAGGGTAAGCTAGATTTCTATTCCCCATTGCCTGTATATCTTATTTCCCAGTTGCATGTAAAAACAACTTTTAACAGTCACTTTTTAAAACTTTGAGTTCCAAATTCTCTCCCTTCCTCCCTTCCCACCCACATTCATTAAAAGGGCAAGAAATTCAATATAGGTTGTACATGTGTAGTCACGCAAAGGACTAACATAATAGTCACGTTATGAAAGACTAATTTATATTTCCCTATATCCTATTCCACTCCCCCCCCATTTATTCTATTCTCTTCTTTGAACCTGTCCCTCCTCAAAAGTATTTGCTTTTGATTTCCCCCTCCCCCAACCTGCCTTCCCTTCTATTATCCCTCCCCCATTCTCCCCTTCCCCCCTATTTTCCTGTAGGGCAAGATAGATTTCCAAACCCAATTGAGTGTATGTTATTCCCTCCTTAAGCCAAATCTGATGAGAGTAAGGTTCACTCATTCCCTCTCACCTCTCCCCTTTCTCTCTCTAGCTTTTTTCTCATCAGGAGGAACTTTTAATCTAACACCATATTGTCCATCCAGGTTATATTTCCTAAATATCCCTGTGATAGGGACTTCTTTGGTGGCCAGGATGCTTCCCTAATTCTCTGTCAGGGAAGAAAGGATTTGATAAACTAATTCTTACTAAAGTATATGACCTTTTACTATCCCCTCCCAGAAACCTTTGCATCTTTTTAAAGGGGTACGGGCGATACTTAACACAAAGTCATGGCTCTCAGTTTTCTTTTATTAAGTGAGGGCTTTGGGCTGGTGGCCTCTGGGGTCCTTTCCAGCTCCAGAGTTGTGACTATAACTAGATAGCATTTCAGATCCTTCTGGTTCTGCATCCCAATGATGCTATAGGGTGCCCTACATTTCTACAGCATGTCAAGGCTCCACAGTGATTTTCAGTTAGATTAGAAGCTCATTATAGCACAATTGCTCATTACACAGATTCAGAGAAACCAGAGGTCAAAATGGAACCTTTAAACAGAACCACTCACATACAATAAAACCTGCTGAAAAATGACTCATTTTAGGGCAGGTGTCCTTCCTGTCACCCAGCAGGAACCCTAAGAAAAGAGTTCAATTTTCATTCATTATGTACTTCCTTAAGTCCCTCTCCCCTCCCCCATTTGACTGGAAAGAGTCCATTTACAATTGAACGCAATAATTTACATAATATCATAATATTATTTTTTATAAACCGGACAAGAGAAGGTCAGCTTTTTGTACTTCCTTCTGAGAAATGTGAGGAGCGGGCTGAGCAAAGCCAGATCCTGGGAAGGGAGGTAGTCTTGGGGAGCAGGAGGGGTTGCCTGCTGTGGACAGACTTAACTTATTCAGTGGCCTGAATAATTCCTCAATTAGAATATCCCAGAATTTGAATACCACTTGATTATTACTTGCTTTTAATTCAGCACCAGGATCCTGGAGAAGCCCACAGTTAAAAAATATTCTAATAGCATGACAACATGATCAGTTTGTGTGTTTTATACTCTGTGAAGCTGGTGTGGTGTTTTCTTTTTCAAATGTTTGGGCTTCATATTCAGTTCTGGAGTCATCATTATCCTAGCAATATTGTCAAATATTTCAGCACCTCAACTTCTCCTTCCTTCCCTCAGAAACCACTGGTGAGGAAGGGTGCAGCCAGGGGAGGACTATGTGGGAGCAAGACCATGGACTTAAGGATTGACATTCAAATCACCACTCTCACTTGCTAGCCATGTGGCAATGGATGACCTTAAGTCACTTAACCTCTTTGAGACTCACTCTCCATATCTAAAAAGAGGGTATAACAATATTTCCAATACCTACCTTACTGGATTGGGATGAGAAAAGCTCCTTGTAGAAACCCTAAAATGCTATATAGATGCAACTGTGTGTATAAACATTGGTTTATTCATTTTCAGATGGAAGCTTGTTGTGTGGCCTTTCCTTACAACCTTGCCTCACCCCCCCATCCTAATTCTAGAGCTTCTGTATATCTAAGGGTTTAAACCATATAAAACAGGAATTCTTCACCTTTGTTGATGTGTTAGACCCCTGTGGGAGGTCTGTTCGAGCTTTCTGACTCCTACTATATAACGTTTTTAAATTTTTAAAATAAAATACATAAAGTTGGAAACCCTATTGAAATGCAGTCAAAGAATTACATGTTTAAAAAAAGTTCATGGATCTAAGCTAAGAACCCTTGACCTAAGGGGATGTGTGTTGATTGGGAGGCTCCCTGAGAAGTCAGCTTAGAACCTATACTGGTCTAGAAGATTCTCTCATGAAGGAGCCATTTTTAGACCTCTTTCAGTGTATCTTCCAATTCTTTCAGAGAAGCTACAATTAGATCCTTCATATTCAGAGTACTGATTAGTACACATACCCTATTTGTAAAGACCACAATCATCTAGAAAGCTACAGAATTCCTCTGGTTTTGGGGGGTTATCCTCCATATCTAAGTTTATAATAACTTATTGACTGTCATGATGCAAGGGAAAGCCTGATGGAATACAAAAGCTTACTTTAATCTTCTCTGCATTTCTTGTTAATTTTAAAAATAATGAGTAATGTCGTCAAAGTGGTAGTCCTCAGTATTGGCATTTCACTGATCAACTATCAGGGATAGTACCTAGGTACTAGCCTGAGTTAATTGCAGAGCTACCTTGGCCCTTTGTTAGCAAAATTCGATTTTCAAAGATGGCCTCATTGGCCAGGACCATTAGACATTCTCAGTCTAGTTGGAGAAATAACTTCAGTTAAGTGGGTAGTAGGTATGGCTATGTACATAGGGAGATTTTGAGTATCTCCAGGGTATCTCACAGTGTGGCATAAGGGAGCAGAAGAAATTCATGAGGTTACCCCTGTGCTTGAGGTGTTGACAGGCTAAGATATTGCACAAAAATCTGCATTGGTATGGTCT
Source organism: Gymnobelideus leadbeateri (assembly GCA_011680675.1). NCBI lineage: Eukaryota > Metazoa > Chordata > Mammalia > Diprotodontia > Petauridae > Gymnobelideus > Gymnobelideus leadbeateri. The sequence goes on from WOXC01010237.1 coordinate 226,065, forward strand.
GATCTTTCTGCTCTCCTGGTGCTACTTTCTTGTGCTATAATATACTGTAAAGGTTATTAGCATTCAGTTTTCGTCACTTCTCTCTGTTGTTCACTGGGCACTGTTTAAATGGAAATAATTTGCATAAATAAATCTCCTCTTTTTCTATGCCTTGCAGCCTGGCTTCTTGTTGGGAATTACTGTGTAAGGTAAATTATCCTAATGAAGTCAGTATGTATGAAAAATTAACAGATGTTTGTGGAAGTCTAAGCCTATTTTGCATTGTTTAAAGTTGTGATTTAAGCTCATCTGTCTTCGAATGGCTCTAAATGATTCAAATAAATAACTAGTCATCCACAGAGTGTTTTACTAGGGGAATACTCTACTCAGAGAAAGTGTGCTATACAAAATCATATTTTAATTTTTCAGGAATATAGATTATTTTTGTTATTTGAGTTTGAGACATTTATGATTTATAAGCTAAGTTTTTCAGTGGTTTCTAAAATAGATAGAAAATGAATATGCTAGAGAATTTTTTTGGTATGGTGTTGGGAAATGTGCTTGTTGGATTCTGTCTTAGGGCAAATGGGCAGTACTCACATATGCTAAAAAATATTTGATACCATTTTCCTGGGACTCAGTTTCCTCATTTCTAAAATTAAGTGTTAGTAAACTAGATGACCTCTAAGGTCCTTTCCAGTTCTAAATTTATGGTCCTACCTGAATTTAAATATCAAATTAGCTCTTATTTGAGTTAATAGAATGATGAAACAATGACCCAATTACCAGTGCTTATGAGAATTAGATAGTTTTTTTGAGAGTAGGAATTAGTTTCTACTTAGACAAATGCAAAGGTGGGGATCAATTGAATCAATCCATCCTAAACTTACATTTGGGGGTTTACAGAGTCAATGAATAGACTTTTACAACATGACTTGTTTATTCTACATGCCTCAAGTCAGAGAAGATTTGACAACTTTATTAACTGACCTCTTTCAAAGGATGTTTTTTTTGTTTGTTTGTTTGTTTGTTTTTGCTTTTTGGAGGGCAATTGGGGTTAAGTGACTTGTCCAAAGACACACGGCTAGTATGTCAAGTGTCTGAGGCTGGATTTGAGCTCAGGTCCTCCTGACTCCAGGTCCTGTGCTCTATTCAGTGCGCCACCTAGCTGCCCCAAAGAAGGATGATTTTTAAGTTGGTTTTGAAACATTTTAGGCTTGGGCAAAGTCTATTTGGGTCATTGCATTTATTCCTAGATGGATAGATATCTGAATATGTGTGTATTCTGCATAAACTAGATCAAACTCCAGGTGCTGTTACCAATATTATCTTAATGATCCTAGTATTGGTAGGTAGGTGGTGGTATAGATGCTGACACTGGAGTCAGAAAGACCTGAATTCAAATCTGACCTCAGATACTTCCTAGCTACGTGACTCTGGGCAAATCACTTATCCTTTGCTGATTTCAATTTCTTTGACTGCAAAAGGTAAACAATGATATCACCTACCTACCAGGAACAAATGAGATATTTGCAAAATACTTAGCACAGGGCCTGACACATAATAAGAACCCAAGTCACACACATTGTGTGTAATATGTTACTATAATATTATATGTAACTTATTCTAGGATATATAACATACCATAGTGTATATATTATGCACAATATCATTATATTGATGTTATTAAAATTATATATAATATGATATGATTTGATAACAGTACAGCCACATGATGCAGTCAATGAAGCACTGGCCTTGGAATCAGGAAGACTTTTTTCTGAGTTCCAATCCAACCTCAGACACATACTAGTTGTGTGACTCTGGGCAAGTCACTTGACCCTATTTGCCTCAGTTTTCTCATCTGTAAAATAAGCTGGAGAAGGTAATGGCAAACCACTCTAGCATCTCTGCCAAGAAAATCCCAAATGTGGTCATGAAGAGTAAGACATGACTGAAAACAACTCAACAACAACATAGGCATAAATGGATAGATTGTGATTTAGACAGTAGATATCATTGTATAAAGTTCATATTATATAACATGTAGATATAATATATATTATATAACATGTAATTTATAGATATCATTATATAAAGTTCATATTATATAACATTTACTCCAACCTTCCCATCTTCCAAAAATTTCTATTATTGCCAAGGAATCCAACATCTGTTTGATCACTCAGGTTTTTACCTTGGACTCCTTCTTCTTCCCAATCCCACAGATATAATCAATTGACAGATCTTAGAGATTCTACCTTCACATCTCTCACATCTATATCCTTCTCTACTTATCACCAGAGTTCAAACCTTTATCATCTATCCTCTGGATTCTTGCAATAAGCTCCTAACTGGTCTCCTTGCCTCTTCTCTCCCTACCCTTATGCAATCTCCGTAATCTGCCAACATCATTTTCCTAAAGTACCAATCTAGTCATGTCATACCCTGCTTATAAACTCCAATGGTTCCCTTTTGACTTGGTGGTTTTTCAATATTATTTTATCTTGATCTTATCCTTTTAAGTTTCTATTTTATATAAGCTCATTAAGGTACATCATTATTATCTATAGTAATAATCAAAATAATAAATCTCTAATAGTGCTAATAAATAATAATGCACATACATGTATACACTTTATAGATAAATAAATATACATATACTGGGGGCATGTACTCAAGCAATTTCTTTTGAAATAGGGGTACACAATCAGAAAAGTTTAGAGTCTATTGCTCTAGACAAGTCTCTGAAATTATTAGTTGTAGAATAATTGATGATCTGCTCTGCTAAAGATAATTTATCATCAGGGGCTACATACACTGATGAAATAATAGATATGGATCACATCCCCTCAACAGAGAGAGAGAGAGAGAGAGAGAGAGAGAGAGAGAGAGAGAGAGAGAGAGAGAGAGAGAATGTACTAAGTGGCAGAGCTGGGATTTGAACTCTGGTCTTCTGACTCTAAGACAAATCATCTCTCCACAAAAACACAAAGAGAGGAAATCTGATATGATGCACATATCACTGAATCTGGAGTCACGGGCCTGAGTTGGAATTCTAGCTCTGCTACATATTATCCCCTGAGCAGATTTTATCCCCTCTCTGAGATTCAGTTTCTTTAGTGGCTAGTCAACTCAAGACTCTCTCATTAAGTGCTTACTATGTGTCAGCCACTGCACTGAGCTAAAGGGGATAGACAGAAAGGCAGAAAACAGTTTTATGTTCTCAAGGTTCTTACAGTCTCATGAAAGAGATAATGTGCAAACAATTAAGCACAAAACAATATCCGCAGGATGAGTTGGAGCAAATCAGTGAAGGGAAGCTACTGGCACCAAGGAGGACTGGGAAGACTTCTCCCAGAATATGGGAGACTTGCAATGAGACTTGATGGAAGCCAGGGAAGCCAGGAGGCAGAGATGGAGGAGGGACAGCCTGGGGGACAGCCAGAGAAAGGGTATTGAGCCAAGACAAGGAGTGTTTGAGGAACAGCAAGGCCAACTACACTGGAGGGTGTAGAAGGGAATAATGTGTAAGAACACTGGACAGGTAGGAAGGCAGCAGGTTATGAAAGGCTTTAAAAGCCAAACAGAGGATTTTACAGTTGTTCCTGGGGGATATAAGGGAGCTGCTGAAGTATACTGAGTGGCAGAGGGGAGAGGTTGACATTGTTAGACATACTTTAGGAAGATCAGTTTGACAGCAGAAAGATGGAATGGAGTAGGCAGAGATGTTAAGCAGAGAGACCAACCAGAATGAAAACATGTGGGACTTGGAGTCAGGAAGATATAAGTTCAAATTTAGTCACAGATACTTAATAACAGAATGACCTTGCATGACTCATTTAATCTATATGGGACTTAGTTTCCTCATCTATAAAATTAGAATAATAATAGCACCTATTTTATAGAGTTATCAGGATCAAATGAGATAACATATATCAAGCACTCTGTAATCCTTACAGCACTATATAAATTTTAGCTATTATTACATAAAGCATTTTGAAAACCTTAAAACACTACACAAAGTCACCTATTATATTTGGGCATGTATAAAGTTCCATATCTATATATAAGAGGTAGTCTCTTGTTCAAAATACATGCCACAATTTTACCTTCAACAAACATGACTAGTATAAAACCTAAATGTGGCCAATAAACATTCTTTCTTCTGCAATGCCTGCTATTAATAAAAATGAAATAAAGATGTCTTATTTTAAGAGTATAGCCTATATTCAGGAATGGCCTGTGTTTCTTACAGTATGTTACACTATCAGTTGTATTAAACATCAAATAACTGCAATATGGTAGGTGCTATTCAAAGACAGGCTTATGTAATCTGGGGACTTCCACTCTAAAGCAAGGATACCCATATTACATGATCAATATATGTCACATGACACCCACTTTTTAGATATAGGTACAACGTATTTGGATCACCCTGGCAACTGGAAATTCTACTAGTAACTTCAGTACATTATTCTCAGTTATATTATCTAATATGGAGCTCATCATGGTATCACTGATTTAGAGTTCCTTTCCCCTAGAAGGAGATTAAGAGGCCATCAATCCAACCCCCTTATTTTACAAATAACAGGAGACAGGACCAGGCCCTTGGACTCCATGGCATTATGCATTTCCAGACGAAGAATCACCAATTTCATGTGCTCTCTCCTGCCCCCCATATGTTCCAAGTAATGGGCCTTCATTATTCAATTCACTGTTAGATGGAAATGAGAAAACTGAGTTGGAAAACGTACCTTACTCAGGGTCACATAGTTAGTGTCTGAGGCAGGATTTAACTCAGCTCTCCCTGACTTCAAGCCCAGTGATCTGTTCACTGGACTACATGGCTTAAAATAACATTTAAAATTTCATTTTCATTTCGTTTTATTTTTTACTTTTTAAGTTTCATATTTTTTCTCCAATTACATATAAAATAATTTTCAACATTTGTTTCTAAAATTGAGTTCCAGATTCATTTTCATTTTAAAAATGAAATTCTTACTATCACTATGTTGTTGTTGTTGAATTGTTTTTAGTAGTGTCTGACTCTCCATGACTTCATTTGGGTTGTTTTTTTGGCAAAGTTACTGGAGTCATTTGTCATTTTTTTCTCCAACTTATTTTACAGATGAGGAAACTGAGGCAAACAGGATGAAGTGACTTACCCAGCGTCTCATAGCTAGGAAATGTCTGAGTCCAGATATGAACTCAGGAAGATGAGTCTTCCTTATCTGCCCATCACTGTAAATAAAAATATTCTATTTTTCCCCCCAGTAGTAGTGGTGATATCTTTGGAAGTTATACCTTAAACCTCCTGAAAAACAACAGTTAGGTAACTAGGAGATCCATGTTTAATCAAGTCCCCTTCTAAAAGGAGACAATGTTTTCTAAGTCAGCAAAGTTTCATTTGAGGAAAACGTGCATTAAAATTGATTCTTACATAGTTAAAGTGGGCCATAAAACAATAGCCAGGTCATACAATGATAAGGCCCTTACTTGGGTAAAATCCTTTCTATGAAAAGAAAGTTCTTTACTAATATTTCAAGTCATTCATTAGTTCTTTTTACCATATGATTCTCTTTGCCCCGGTATTCTTAAACCCATCAATTTGTATATCCTTGGGGTGAAGAGGTACGTGGCTGAACCCAACACAAGTGCTCTATGTAGTGTTTCATTACTTATTGTGATATACACATCTATATTGAAAAGCTAGGTTGGTGTTTTGGTGGTAGTGTTGTTTTAGGTAGAATTAAGGACTGAATGTTCAGAAGTCCGGAGAGACATGATAGAGATATGAAATATTTTTATTCTTCCTGTCTCTGAACTTCTGGATCAACCCCTGACTGTTTTTTGTTTGTTTGTTTTTGTTTTTGTTTTTGGCCCTTTTTTGGCCCTTTTTTGGCCCCAGGAGAGAGGAGGAAGAAGAGAGAATAAAAGAACATGGCATGAATTTAGAAAAATCATTCCAAAGTTCACTTCTACTGGGAAGCAGTGGAATCAAACTGAAGCCTTTTATTTATTTTTTCCTCAATTTTTTTATTAAATTTATTTGTTTTTAGCTTTCAACATTCACTTCCATAAGTTTTAAATTTTTTCCCTCTTCCTCTTCCCTTCTTCCCCAAGAAGGCATGCAGTCTGATATAGGCTCTGTACATACATTCCTATTAAACACATTTTCACATTAGTCTTGTTGCATAGAAAAATTACAATGGATGGGAGGAACCATGAGCAAGAAAAAAAATACAAAAAGAAGTCTGCTTCACTCTGCATTCAGACTCCTTAGTTCTTCCTCTGGATGTGGATGGCATTTTCCATCATGAGTCCTTCGGAATTGTTTTAGGTCCTTGCATTGCTGAGAAGGGCTAAATTTATCAAAATCAGTCATTGCACCCTGTGACTGTTACTGTGTATAACATTCTCCTGGTTCTGCTCACTTCACTCAGCATCAATTCATAGAAGTCTTTCTAGGTTTTCTGAAATCTGTCTGCTCATCATTTCTTATAGCACAATTGTATTCCATTACATTCATGTACCACAACCTTCATGGACATTCCCCAATTAATGGGCATTTCCTTGATTTCCAGTTCTTGGTCACCGCAAAAAGAGCTGCTATAAACATTTTTGCCCATGTGGGTCCTTTTCCAGTTTTTATGATCTCTGAGATATAGCCCTAGGAGGGGTAATTGTTGGGTCAGAGTTTGCACATTTTTATAGCCCTTTGGGTATAAGCTGAGGTCTTTTAAAAAGAACTAGTATGATTACTTTCTCACTCTCTCCCACTTGAAGACTAAGCCAATCCAGAAGTTTCTCTGCCAAGAGAAAATTTGCATTGTTCAGGGATTTCTGCTATTTGTATTTTACTAAACTCTCCTTCAGGAGTTTTCAAACTTATTCCTCCCCCTTTGGCACATTATTATTATTGTTATTAATTATTGTTATTGTTATTATTATCACCAGGAGGGTTAGAATGTAGGGACTTGTGCATGGGACTTTATGGGATTCCTAGGCTAAGTTTCACACAATTCCCAGTTCACTTAATCAAACTCTATGCACATCTTTTAAGAACTTCAGCACTACTTTCAATGGCAATGAGGTTGTGTTTTTTTCCTTTCTTATATTTCATAGATTTTTAGAATTTTCTAATAAGATTTCATAAGTTTATCATCAGCTGGGATTATGGAATGATCCCTGATGCTGTCAGTTTGGTTGGTTTCTTTTCTTTTTAATTTATGGAGTAAAACAAGCATTTCTGTAACATAGTATAAGAAAAAGAGATGATTGTATAGGAAACTGCAAATTTACTATGAACAACCTGCTATTCCCTTCAAATATACAAGAAAATTGTCATGTAAATATTTTCTTTTTTCTGCCTGCCCTAGAAATAGCTATATTAGATACAAATAAACACACACACATATATGTGTACACACATTTCTATGGATCAGTTCTTTCTTTGGATGCCAATAGCATCTTTCTTCATATTTCCTTTATAGTTAATAGCAATAAATTCTTTTTAAAGGCCTTTTCTCTCACAGAGACAACTAGTGGGACAAAAAGACAAAGGTTAAGCCATGGCAGGTCCCACAAACAACAAGCACAGAACAAAATCAAAGGGTAGTCCTCACATGTGGTTCACATGGGGAAATGGTTTTGACACTGTTCATACATGGGATAACCATATAATCTACAAGGCAATAATCCAGAGAGCCCTCTGTTATCTTTGTGGAGAATACTTTCATACCTAAGAGCTTTCCCTTATCATTCCCCCAAACACCATGCCTAATTCAATGCCCGAATATCAGTCATGGCAAACTAAGAGTCAGCCACTCGTCTTTTTCCTGGTAACCTTTCCTAAGCATTTGGCACTCTTGGCTACCTCTTTCTACTGAAACCTCTCTTCTCTTCACTCTAGAGGCACCACCCCCTCAGGCTTTCCTGCCACTTCCCTGGCAGCTACTTTCTTGTCTCTTTAATCTCAAATACTTCTTCCTAAGGTCTCAGTCTTGGCTCTTTTCTTTTATCTTTTTGTAGTCAGTCCCTTAGCAATCTTACTAACTCACGAACTCACCATTTCTTTGAAAATGACTTCCCGATCTAGGTGGCAACCAGATGACTCAGTATCTTTGAATCAGTAAGCATTTATTAAGCACCCCACTATGTGCCAGTCACTGTGCTAAGGGGACTCAAAAAGAGGCAAAAGAAGTCCCTGCCCTCAAGGAACTTAGAATCTAACGAGAGAATAGCTAGAGTTCTAAACTTCAAGTCCAGGAAGACCTGAGTTCAATTCTTGCTTCAGATTCTTTCTAGTTGCCCAGTTGACTGGGAAAGTTAATTAACCTTTCTCAGCCTCAGTTTCCTCATCTGTAATATGGAGAGAATAGGGCAGCTAGGTGGCAGAGTAGATAGAGTGCTCTGATCTGGAGTAAGGAAGACTTGAATTCAAATCTTGCCTTGGACACTTTCTAGCTGTGTGACCCTGGGCAAGTTACTTAACCTTGTTTGCCTCAGTTTCCTCATCTATAAAATGAGCTGGAGAAGGAAATGGCAAACCACTCCAGCATCTTTGCCAAAATACTCAAATGGAGTCACAGAAAGTCTGACATGACTGAACAACACAAAATTACATTAGAGTTGTGAGCATGAAATGAAATAAAACATATAAAGTATTTTACAAACTTTCAAACACTATCTGAACAATAATTATTATTGTTAGATATACCTCTCCAGTTCTTATGTCTTTAAAGAGCTCCAGCCCTGTATCTCCAAGGCTCACAGGACATTAATCAATAAAAGCATTTGCTGTTTATTAACATTTATTATTAAACACTTACAATGTACCAGGTACTGTGCTGGGCACTGGGGATACAAACACAAAGACTGAAACAATCCCTACTAGACCTGCCCCTGATATTCAGCTTGTCAAAAGCAGAGCTGATGATTCCTCTGAAACCAGTTCTCTCTCTTCCATTGGTGTCATCATCATTTACTCATGTAAATCCCACTTTAAGATTTACTCACTTTAGAAAACTTGTTGATATTTTTTCATCTTCTCTGTCCTTTTTGTATTCAGTTTGTAATTGAGATCTGTTCTACCTTTGAAACATATTTCACATTTGTTTTCTCTGTTCCCAATGCCACCTCTCTTGTCTGTTGGGTGTCCAGAATCACCATCTACTATAAAACTAATAGACTAATTTTCCTTATGCTGGTCTAGGTCTAGTCATATAATTCCTCTGCTCAAAGATTGCAATGGTTCCCTCTTTTCAATTAAGTAAAATTCAAACTGTTTTTCTTGGTATTTAAGGCTCTTTGCATTTAGGCACCATCTCAATAATTCAGTATATATTAAGCCCCTTTTATGTTCTAGATATGTGGGACAGAGATCACTTACCAAAAAAAATCAATACAAAGACTTAGATACCTGAAAGCAGAAATGAGTTTATTGCTTTCTCATGAGAAAGGGTACCCCTTTCCCCATCTCTAATGACTCCAGCCAGGGAAGTACAAATTGATTCTGGAAAGGAAAGCAAGGTCTTTTTATACTCCTCTCCCTCCCTAGCCCCCTTCCCCTTATCCCATTGACTGGGCTTCAGGGCGCATAATCTGTTTGCATTAACCTTCCCCAGCAACAAAGAACAAAGGGCAAGAAAACACGGGAAAGTTTTGCAAGAGTTTGAAAGCATGCACAGTTCAGGTTGTGTTGCAAAGTGTGGAAAAACTATTAACCCTTTTGAGGAGGCTTCACTTCTGAGAAATCATCCCTCACATAGGTAAGCCAGATAGCTGGCTCAGTGGATAGAGCTCCAGACCTGGAGTCAGAAAGACCCAAGTTAAAAATCTCGTCTCAGACACTTACTAGCTCTGTGACCCTGGGCACTTAACTTCTGTTTGCCTTAATCAACTGGAGAATGAAATAGCAAACCACTCCAGTATCTTTGCAAGAAAACCCCATAGATGGCATAGGGTCAGGAAGATTAAGACATGACTTGAATATCTCAACAACAACAACAACAACAACAACAAAGTGTTAGGTGCTGAATAAAAATAAAAACAAAACAAAACAAAACAAACAACATGATTCATGCCCTGAAGGAACTTCCATTCTATAAGGGAAATACTGTATTTACTCAAATGAGTATCATTCTGGGTTGAATGTGATGGGAACAGGGAGAGATATGGGGAAAGTGCTATAAGAAAATTCACAGACATCACAGATTCCCCCTATATAGCGTTTTGGCTCTAGCCAAATTGGAGGTCATTTATCACTGTGCTTACTAGCCTCCATACCTTTGGCATACTGTTTCTATTTTAGACTATTTCCCCATTCCCCTTCATTTCTATAATACCTATTCTTCCCATAAAAATCAATGCTCCTCCATGAAATCTTTTCTGATTCCTCTTTTTGGTAATGCCCTTGGATCTTATGTAACATTGTATGGGGTACCTTTCTTTTCTTTTCTTTTTCTGATTTTTGGAGGGGAGAAGGCAGGCCAACTGAGGTTAAGTGACTTGCCCAAGGTCATAGGGCTAGTAAGTATTAAGTATCTGAGGTTGGATTTCAATTCAGGTCCTTCTGACTTCAGGGCTGGTGCTGTATTCACTGAGCCACCTAGCTGCCCCCATTGGGTACCTTTCTTATTCATGCTTTGAGTATGTATTAGAGTTATCTGTGTTCATGCCTTATCTCCCTACTGGATTGTAAACTTCATAAGGGCATGTTTTACCTTTACTTTTTTATTTCCCCATGCCTAACACAGTGATGGACATCCAGGAGTCCTTAAGCAGTGTTTTGTGGAGTTACCTAACCTAATCCTAATGACAACCTGGTGAGGCAGAGTGTAGGAGCATTGCAATTCCATTTACAAATGGGGCTTGGGTACCTGATTTGACCAAGACCACATGAGAAGTAAGTAATAGAGCCAACACTTGAGGCCAAGTCTTTTAATTTCAAGTCCAGTGCCCTTGCTGAAACAGTGTAAGGTACCACTCTCATTCCAAATAGCATGGAGCAATTTCCAGAACCATCATCTATCCTTATAGGATGATAATTCAGCACTGCTGAGGCCATTCCAAAGAATATACTGTAGGTTCTTAAAGTTGGATGTATGAGGGATACCTCATATTAAATTCTTTCTCGTGTCCTTTCCCCATGTTTTGACTCTCTTCATTGTAGTTTAAAAGGCCATATTTAGAGTGGGGTGATTGGAGCTTTGCTCCTGGGCTTCACCATCTGGTGAAATTCCTTGATTTTTTTTCCTGTCCCACCACCCCCAGGCATCATGGTTCTCTGCTGGTCTCCCAGTAGAAGGGCCCTCTCCTAATCCCCTCCTTTCATATTAGAACAACTACTGATTATTTGTATCCTCCCTATATCCAGCCCTCTTTTGGGGGCTACCTGGTAAGACTTTACCCAACTGTCCTCTGCAATTGTCTTCTTCATCCCAGATGAACATGAGAATTCCTGCAGATAGTCCTTATCATCCATCCTTTTGTGTAGGGTGCATTTCTTTTTGCACTGAGGAGTATATATAATAATAACAAAATACCCCTTGTTTTCTAGTCTCTTTTCCACCTTAAAGAGAAGAAACCAAGATGCTGTAGAAGTACTATTTGTATCTGGAGCACGTTGGGGAGGCTTGCTGCTAATTTTTCCCCCCTCACATCACACCATATACTTATCTACACAGAGCACAGTAATAATTTAATGTGTATAAAGCCCTTGGAGATCCTGTGATGAAAGGCTCAGTAACGTGGGCTCTCATTATTTTGTGCAGCCTTGTCACGGAGCTTTCATGATTTTTCTTCCAGTCACTCTGCTCTTTTCAGCCCAGGCCCTGGTGAGAATAGAAACTAAGGTGAGTTAACCCTTCCTCACTCCAGCTATCACCTAAAAGATGGCACACTCAAGATGGCCAGATCTGGAATCTGACAATGATTTCTTCCAGGCCACCTGCTACAGGGCTGATGAAAATCCATGCACACCCTGAGATGAGTGTGCTGCCCTTTTGAACTTCCCTTTAGAAACTCAAATAGTTCATAAGCATAATGACATTAAATCCTTTAATTTCCTTCCTTAGTAAAATCAGGTTTCCTCCAAAATTATGAATTTTCAGTAGAATTTTTTGTATTAACTTTGAATATTAAATAGAACTGCTTGAGTGAAGGTTTAAGAAAATCCTTTTAAAAAATTAAAAAGATTTCCGGGAACTTCTAGATTTTAGAATTAATATTTTATTATTATCAGTAAATGTGAATAGGTGAGGTGGTTAAAAATATGGCAAAAGTTACCCTTCCTCCATTTTAATGGAACAAAATACTAAAATATCCTAATATTTCTGTGCTTTTTATCCTGACTGGCCTATTTTTATACCAATGAGATATTATATTTAATAGGTTAATAATCTTTCTTGTGTGAGTTTAAAGTGCTAAACAATGAATTATAATTTCATGGAGTTGGAAGGGACCTTATAGGCTATATATAGTTCAACTTGTACTTGACCAAAGTGAGTGGGCATTGAGCTTTTGAGAGAAGATCAGTAGTAAGGGAGAAAACCTTTACCTCAGGATGAGATCCAATCTATTTCTGCAGAACTCTAGCTAGTTAGAAAGTTCTTCCTTAACATCAAAGCTAAAGTGATTTCTTTGCAACTTTCATCCATTGTTCCTAGTTGTGCCTACTGGGACCAAGCCAAAAAAATAATCCCTCTTCCACATGACAGCTGTTCAAATATTTGAAGATATTTATCACATTCCCTTTGGAATTTTCTTTTCTTATGACTAAAAATTCCCAGTACCTTTAACTGTTCCTCATAAGACATGATGTTGGGACTATTCACCACTCTGGATGATCTTCTCTGGATGCTCTCCAAATTATCAATGTCTTTCTTAATAAATAGCTGATAGAAAAGGATAATATTTTTAGTGTGGTTGACCAAGGAATGGCAGTAAATTATTGACTCCTTAGTCTTGGAAACCATGCCTCTTTAAATGCAGCCTATGTTATCACTAGCTTTTCAGTTGCTATTGGGTTTGTAATCATATGTTGCATTTGTAATCCACTAAAGTTTCCATATTTTTCTCAGAGAAATTCTTGTCTAGTCAATACTTTCTCATCTTGTACTTGTGAAGCTGATTTTTTTAACCCAAATATAAGACTTTGCATATTCATTGCTTGAATTTAATTTTCTCAGATTTCACTCAATATTATAATTTGCTGAGCTATTTTTGGATCCTGTGTGTGTTTCCAACATGTTGGTCACCAAGACAAATTTATATCATCTCTAAATTTGATAAGCATCATCATCTATGCCTTTCTCTAATAATAATGTTCAACACAGGACCAAGGACAGATTCTTGAGCACTCTATTAAGAGACAATTCAAGTTGGCATCAAATTGTTAATAATTACTTTTTGGATCCAGACTGGAAATCCATTCTGAATCCACTTAATTGTTTACCCCACAACTCTCCATAATTTCCATAAGAATATCATGACAGACCTTGTCAAAGGTTTTGCTAAAATCCAGGTCAACTATTTACAATATTCCTCCAATCTATTGGTCTATTAACCTTATTGAAAAAGAAAATGAGAAAAATCTAGCACGACTTGCTATTTATGAAGCCATGTTGGCTCATTCTGATGAGCCTCTGACACATACTGGCTACATCACCGTAGTTGAGTCACTGAGCCTCTCAGGGATCTTGGGTGTCCTTTTAAGACTATGCTGTAAGTTGTAAAGATACTGCTGACATTGGTGGAGAGAGTTTCTTCCCATGGGAGATTGCTATACTGGTGAAATCACAAGACCAGTTCCTGTTACATCCTATAACTCTTTCTTTCTAAAACTGATGAAAGCAGAAGTCATCTCTTTTATTTCTAGGTAACACAGTAGACAGAGCACTGGGTGTAAGGTCAAGGAAATCTGAGTTCAAATATGACCTTAAATACTTACTCAGATACACACTACCTGTATGACCATAGGCAAGTAATCTCTATCTGACACAATTTCTTCAACTACGAAATGGAAGTCATAAGAGCAACTACCCAGGGTTGTTATGAGGATAAAATGAAATAATATTTGTAAATCACTTTGTGCAGTACCTGGTATGTTGTGTAGGTGCTTAAGGAATGCTTATTGTCTCCCATATCCCCCTCCAGTATTGCTCTGAATCCAAGCTTCATTAATAAATGCTGTTGACTGACTAAAGACCTTTAATAATCACCTTCTTAATCTGCTAAATTTACCAAATAAGGAGTAAATAGTAGGACTTTCACCCAAGGAATATATTTCAATACATTTCAATAAACATATATTAATTTCTTCCTCTGCTCAAAGGGGTATATTCTAGAAACATGGGATGACATGTACAGAGGCATAAAGACAAGAGTTGGAGAAACATTTTGTTTGGTTTTTGACTAGAATATAGAGTTCAAGAGAAGTAGAGGGAGGCAGAGCCAAGAAGATGGAGTAAAGGCAAGGACTTTCCTGAGTTCTCCCTCAAACCTCTCCAAAAACTTTAAAAATGACTCTAAACAAATTCTAGACCAGCAAAACCTACAAAAGATGGACAAAACAAATTTCCAGCACAAGACAACTTGCAAAGTCAGTAGAAAAGGTCTGTTGCACCACAGTCAGAGAGGTACACAGTTCAGCCAGGCCTCACCAGTACAGATCTGCCACCAGCAAAGCCAGAGCAGGCTTCAGGGACTAAATCACTGGCAGCAGTGGTAGTTCCCAGACCTTTTAGACCACAAATGCCAAAGACAATGTAGAAAGTCAGCAGGAAAGGCCCATTGCACCTGGATGAGAGTGGAACACAGTTCAGGGCAGTCTGCACCAACACAGCCCCAGCTCCAACAAACCAGGAACAAGCCTTGGGAGGGACTGATCAGCAGCACAGTGGCTGCTTCTGGAGCTCTCAGGCCATAGACAATAAGGGGGTTGAACAACTGGTCAGAAGTAGATTACAGGGGTCTTGTTGCTAGCACTAACGCAAGGCTCTGTTACTTTGCCCATACTCACATCCAGGTCCTGAGTGGCAGTTCTGGGATGTGGGGGAGAGCTAGCAGAGCAGAACTTGCAGCCACAGCAGAGGGAGGACCTTTTTGAGAGTTCCAGGGCAGAAGAGATTGCTTGTGGTCTCTCACAAACCAGAGCACAGGCCAGGAGTGTAATAAATACCTCTCCTTAGATCATACCACCTTGGAAGAATTGGAAACTTATAGATCCCTAGAAGTATCTCTGAAAGCAGCTGCACAAAAACCCTAAAGCTCTCCATCCTGAAAGCAGAGCCCCACTTTAGCAAAGAGCAAGTAAAGAAATAGACTGGAAAAATGAGCAAAAACAAACAAACAAACAAAAAAACTGTCCTTAGAAAGTTACTATGGTGACAAGGAAGATCAAATCACACACACAGAGTCAAAGCTCCTACATCCAAAGCCTCAAAGAAAAATGTGAATTGGTTTCATGCTATGGAAGAATTCAAAAAGGATTTTGAAAATCAAGTAAGAGAGGTAGAGGGAAAATTTGGAAGAGAAATGAGAATGATGCAAGAAAATCATGAAAAATGAGTCAACGGTTTGGTAAAGGAGACACAAAAGAAGGAAATAACAATTTAAAAAAGAGACTAGGCCAAATGGTAAAAGAGGTCAAAAAAGCTAATGAAGAGAGTGACTTAAAAAGTAGAATTGACCAAATGGAAAAAGAGGACCAAAACCTCACTGATGAAAATAATTCCTTGAAAATTAGGATGGAGGGACAGCTAGGTAGCACAGTGAATAGAGCACCAGCCCTGGAGTCAGGAGGTCCTGACTTCAAATCCGGCCACAGACACTTAACGCTTACTAGCCATGTAACTTTGGGCAAATCACTTAATCCCAATTGCCCTGCTTTCTCCCCCTCCAAAAAGAAAAAAAAAAAAACCATAAAATGGAGCAAATGGAAGCTAATGATTCTACAAGAAATCAAGAAATTATAAAACAAAACCAAAAGAATGAAAAAAATAGAAGACAATGAAATATTTCATTGGAAAAATGAACTGACCTGGAGAGATCAGGAGAGATCATTTAAAATTACTGGGCTATCTGAAAGTCATGATCAAAAAAAGAGCCTAAACATCATCCTTCAAGAAATTATCAACTACCTGAGTAAATTATAAATTGAAAGAATCCACTGACCACCTCTTGAAAGAGTTCCCTAAATGAAAACGGCCAGGAATATTATAGCCAAATTCCAGAGTTCCCAAGTCAAGGAGAAAATGTTGCAATGAATCAGAAAGAAACAGTTCAAGTATGGTGGAATCACAGTCAGGATAACAGAAGATTTAGCAAATTTACATTAAAATATGGGAGGGCTTAGAATATGTTATTCCAGAGGGTGAAGAAACTAGAATTACAACCAAAAACCACCTACTCAGCAAAATGGAGTATAATCCTACAGGGGAAAAATTGATATTCAATGAAACAAAGGACTTTCAAGCATTCTTGATGAAAAGACCAGAGCTGGATAGAAAATTTGACTTTCAAATACAAGACTCAAAAGAAGTACATAAAGGTAAACAGGAAATAGAAATCATAAGGGACTTAATAAGTTCAAACTGTTTATATTCCTACAGGGAAAGATGATATTTATAAGTCATAAGACCTTTCTCATTATTAGGATAGTTAGAAGGAGCATATATAGATAGAAGGCACAGGTGTGAGTTGAATATGAAAGAATGATATCTAAAAAATAAAATTAAGGGGTAAGAGAGGAATGTACTGGAAGAAAGAGAAAGGGAGAGGTAGAATGGGGGTAAATTATCTCATATTAAAGAGGCAAGAAAAGCTTTCACAGTGGAGAGGAAGGAAGGAAAAGTGAGGGGGAGTGAGCGATCCTTACTCTCATCAGATTTGGCTCAAAGAGGGAATAACATACACACTCAGTTGGGAATAGAAATATATCTTACTTGCCCTACAGGAAAGTATGAGGGGAAAGGGATGAGAGAAGGTTGGGGGAGGGAGGTCATAGAAGGGAGGGCAAATAGGGGTGGGAGTAGTGAGAAGCAAAACACTTTTGAGGAGAGACAGGGTGAAAGGAGAGAGAATGGAATAAACAGGGTGGGGCATATGATGGAGGGAAATATAGTTAGCAATAGTAACTGAAAAAAATTGAAGCAATTTTCTCTGATAAAGACTTCATTTGTCAAACATATAGAGAATTGAGTCAAATTTATAAAAATAAGAACCATTCCCCAACTGATAAATGATCAAACTCTATGATAACTTTTCAGATGAAATAATCACAGCTATCTATATTCATATGAAAAAATACTCAACCTCACTATTGATTGGAGAAAAGTAAATTAAAACAATTCTGAGGTACTACCTCATATCTAGTAGATTGGCTAATGGGAAAGAAAAGGTAAACAACAAATATTGGCGGGTACTTGGGGAAAAATGAGACTTTCACACACTATTGGTGGAGTTGTAAACTGATTTAACCATTCTGTAGAGCAATTTGAAACTATGCCGAAAGTGCTATAAAACCATGCATATGCTTTGACATAGCAATACCACAGCTAGGTCTGTATCCCAAAGGAGATAAAAAACAAAAAGAAAAAGGACCTATATGTACAAAAATATTTATAACAGCTCTTTTCTGGGGATAAAGAATTGGAAGTTGTGGGAATGCTCATGAATTGGGGATTGGCTGAATAAGTTGTGGTATGTGATTATGATGGAATACTATTGTATTATAAGAAATAATGAGCAGGATGCTCTCGGAAAAACATGGAAAGTCTTACATGAGCTGATGAAAAATGAAATGTACTGCATACAAAGTAGCAGCAATATTGTAAGATGTTTGCCCATGAATGACAGCTATTCTCCCCAATACAATGATCCAAGAAAACTGAAGGACTTAAGATGAAAAACGCTATCCATTCCCAGAGAAAAAAATTGATGTTCTGAATGCAGATTGAAGTATTCTTCATTTACAGACTGAAGCATAATTTTTTAACTTTATTTTTCTTGAGTTTTTTTTTCTTGTTTATGTTTTCTTTCATAACATGACTATTATGAATATGTTTTCAGGACTACCTATGTGTAACCTATATGGAATTTCTTGCCTTTAAATGTGGGGATGGGGAGGTAGGAAGGGAGAATTCAGAATTCAAAGTTTTTAAAATGAATGTTAAAAATTGTTTTTACATGTAACTGGGGAAAAATAAAACACTAAATACAAGATTTTAAAAATAGAAAAAAGAGAGAAGTAATAAATAAGACTAGAAAGGAGTCAGAGTACGGAGAGCATTATGTGTCATGCTGGAGGAAGTAAATTCAATAGCCAATGCAGAGTTCCTGAAAGATTTTGAGGAGAAGAATATTATGAATAGATCAGATTGTATAGAAACTCCCAAAGAAGTAGGCAGATTTGAGCTGACATATAGACTCAAATAAGTTAAGTAACTGTCTTCTTGGTCTATTCTACCTCATTGTTAAGTAAGGGGTGAATATTATTCCTTCATCCTGGACAAGAGATTATACCTTTCTTAGGCAAGAATTCTCCTCCCCCACAAAAAAAAAAATAAAACCCAAAACAAAACAGGAAGGTGTAATCAATCTCTTGACTTCTTTTGGTGTCAAACATTCAGAATGAGGCTGAGTTTTTAGTTGGTGAAATGTAGCCTACCCAGTGGTCCTCCATTAAAAAAATCTTTCACTTTTTCTGTTTTCACAGAGAATCTAAAAGTTAAATCTTCAACCACCTCCATGACTTCTATTACCTCTATTGTTCAGAAGGGATAAGAGATAGATGGTAGAAACTGTGGAACTTTTTGTCACAAAGGGAGAGGATAGTTAAGAGAAATTGCCTACCACCTTCAATGTCTACTTCCAATCCACCTCTCTGAATGTCCCCTGCCTAATCACCAACAGCCTTGGTGAAATACTTGAGTCATTTAACCTTTTGGTGAATAGTGGAGAATAGTGGAGAGGGAAATGAAAAACATGCTTAAAACTTGTCTAATAAAAACATTTAAATTGTTGACATACTCTGTAGTGCACACTATCCCTTTAAATCTCTCTGGAATCTAGTGCTATTATTCCTGAATCTGATTGGAGCTTATTATAAAAAGAACTATTAAACACACACACACACACACACACACACACACACACACGGAGATAGCAAAGTTCCACTGGCCAATATATAGCACTGAAGCAATGGAAATTTTGCTATGAAATGTGCATAATAAAGCAGGAATATAGGTTAGGCAGATAGACAATAATGAGCTTGCATCCTTCAATTACCTTCTGTACTGGCTAAAATTCATTTATATACCAAGCCAGAAAGGATCTGGGGAATTTCTAACCCTAAATCTGGATAGCTGTCTGGGACAAAGGACTACAATCTCATCCTCAGACCTGGGAGTTGAGAAAAACCTTAAAAGAAGTTTGGGGACACTCAGTCTTGCTTTTGTTGGTTCTGGGTTCGGTGATTATAACTAGAAAGCTGTCCTGCCACCCTTCCCAAGGAGAGATTACCTAATTTAAATGAGACAGTTATTGTAAAGCACTTCGTACAGTGCCTGGCACATAATAAGTGCTATTTAAATGTTAGCTGTAATTATTAACTCTTATTACCTACCACATCTTAGCAGACTGTAATCGAGATGGCAAGCAGATGGCCATGGTTATATTAGATCTGGAAGCCAGTATCCAGGAGTATTTATTGCCCAGCCAAAGCTATGCGACCTCTAAAGTGATATGCTAAACAGAGAACAGTTAAGTCTACAAGAGAGCTGTGGTAAGCAGCAGAGACAAGCCTGGCCATGGGAGAGCAGCAGATATATGACATCCTAGTCAAGTTCAGGCTCAGAAAAGGGAGTGTAATGGCATTACCAGAAGTGATAGAGACCCTGCAGCACTGAAGGCATCATTTGCCCCTCTGTGTGTGATCCTGCTGCATATTCACTCTCCCCCCCTGAAGCGGTATGGGTTGGTAGGAGAGTATGGCCCAGGTTTATGGGGGGATGTTCCATCGCTCCTCTTATGATATTATTTGCTTTGATATATTTGTGACCTCTGGATGACTAGCAAAATTGAACACTTCAGTAGAGCCTGTAGTATTAAGCAGATGCAGGTATACAGAGAATCTTGAACATGGGATAGCTTTACTGAGCACCCTTTGTACAAGCTGGGAAATGCCATGAATGTTTCAGGTGGGATTTGGGGACTGAGAGTTGGGAAGTAACTTATAGATCATTTAATCCCAGCATTTCACTTTATAGATGAAACTGAGGCCTAAGACAAAATTCCTGAGGGCCAATGAGACAGGGCTAATTAAATCTTGTATTCTGCAATGCTTTCTATAATGTCTGGTTTCTGTACTTCTGTACCCTTTTTAGTCCATCTAATAAATTCTATCTATCTATCTATCTATCTATCTATCTATCTATCTATCTATCTATCATCTGTCTGTCTGTCTGTCTATCTATCTACATTTCTATGTGTAGTTTTGCTTCTTGGAACTATTAATTCAAATGTTTTCCTTTCTTAGTCTGAGGTAGGCAAATTAAGCAGTATTTCTTGCTATTGAATGTATACATGAATGCACATATTTATACATAGCTATATTAATAAGGAAGACATTTACCTCCTTGTTAGGATCACTGAGCATTGGGAGGTTATATCCTCTCCCCTGTGGAATTTGTCAGCATTCATATTTGGAATTCCAAAAGAAAAAAGAAAACACCTATAAAAACTTTTATGAGACTTATGATTCCTTACTTTGGAGAACAACTCAAGGTCGGACGGCTGACTCCTTCCAGATAATCGGCATGTATCCTGTAAGTTTTTTGTTTGCCTGTTTGCTTTGCTTTTACTCCTAAAACAAGTTGGGAAGTTCTCCCCTTCCTTTCCCAAATAGTGTCCATTGGGGCCCATATTAATAATAATAATTTAGTTAGTATCAGGAATGGTGTGATTTTAGGGTATCATTTCCCCTAGAAATGGAAAAAGGTGAGTCCTGCTTAGCATTTTTATCCATGGCCTTATTCTAAACTTGTTTTTTTTTACATTATCATTAAATGTTGGGATGAACAGAAGTGGATTTCTGGGTAATGATTCAGTGTCCAGTAGAAATCAAAAGAGAGACTAAAATTGAGAACTCAGGTATCCAACCTAGGTCAGGGCTATAAGATTCCAAAAAGAAAAAAAAGCAGAGGAGCTTTTATTCTGCCCATGACTTCCTATTCCTATGTAATAGTCCTCACTTTAGTGGCAACAGTCAATCAACTCTTAGATCTTATGAGTTCAGAGGATCCTTGACCCAACCTCCTTCTACATGATCAGAGATTGTGACCTCTTAGAAATTTCCTCAGAGGACTTTGAGTGTGCTATGAGTGTACCTTATACTGACCTGAACTTAGCACAAAATGATAGAGAACAGAAATTTACTTTTGAATCCTGCCAAATATGTAAAATTGAGCATTCTGTTTAGTGAACAAAGAAAGTCTCTAGGAAATTAGTTTTATCAGCCAATATCAATTTAAACAAAACTATCATAGAAAAAGAGCTTGTTACTTAATTTCTAACCTTCAACAGGAATTTAGTATTCTTTGTTGTTGCTATTCAGTCTTTTCAGTTATGTTTGACTCTTTGTGACACCAGTTGAGATTTCTTGGCAAAGAAACTGGAGTGGTTTTGCCATTTCCTTCACCATTTCATTTTACAGATGAGGATGCTGCCACTTAACAAACAGGGTTAAGTCACTGTCTGAAGCCAGATTTGAACTCTCCCTGATTCTAGGCCCAACACTCCTTATACTTCTCTACTTAGTGGCCCCATGGATGGTCACTGGGAATATTAGAGGTTATAGGAAGTCAGACTTCCAAAAACTAGTCAATTAGTGTTGATACATGTTGCCAGGTAATTATTTTTATCAATTAAGAAACCTAGGGCTGGGACAGATCAATGTAAGTGGTCTTGTCTGTGTCCCCTTTAACAACGGCATAGACCAAATGGGAATACTGGGGGCATATCTGGAGCAAATAATCATTGCCAAATATTCACATTTTTCTTTCCAATTTCTGAGCCTGGAGGGAGAAAAAAGCTAACCTGAGATATTGCCAAAGAAAGAAACAATCTTCTTTAGTCTGCTAAAAACAAATCTTAACTCTATGCAATTGAAATAGTTCGAACAACCCTAAATTTATTGCTTTGATACCATCAAGATAAAACTTGGAATGCTGAACAAACACAAAGAATAATCACCATTCCCCACCTCCTCTCTCAGAAGGAAGAGAAAATGAATCTCAACAAAGTTAGTTTTATTGGTGAAACAATAGAAATGAAAATTTTTTGAGTGTCATGAGCTTAAAAATAAGGAGGAAATTTAAATAGTTTCTCCTGATAGTCTGTCAGTTAATAAGCATTTATTAAGTACCTACTATGTGCTAGGCACTGTTATAAACACCGGAGATACAAGGAAAAGTAAAAGACTATCTGTGCCCCCAAGAAACTCACAGTCTAATAAGGGGAGACAACATATAAACAATTATATACAAATAATCAATGGCCAGGATAAATAATCATCTGAGAGAACACAATGTAACTAAGGGGAACTAGAAGAAGCTTCCAATAGGAAATGGGATTTTATCTGGGACTTGAAGGAAGCCAGAAGGTACAGAAGAAGGGAGAGCATTTCAGGGATGGGGGGTAAGCCAGTGAAAATACTGAGTCAGGAGATGGAGTATATTCATCTGGTGGCAAAAGCATCTCTCAGTGATTGATAATGTAGCAGTCTAAGTGTTGCTACACAAGAAGGAAAAAGGAAGTCCATGAATGAGACTCATAAGTCCAAAGGAAATTTGCTAAAGGATATTCTTTATAGCCAGATGGAGATGGAAATGGGATTTTGCTACAGGCCTCCAGAGCAGGGTGATGGAGAGGCTATTTTCTAGATTGGGGTAGTGGGTTTGTGATAAATATGACTTCCCAGATTTCTATTTTTACAAATATTACTATTATTAAATTAAATTATACTAAATTAAATATATATATATATTATATATAGTAATATGCTATTATAAATACTATTTATGACATGCTAGGGATGTTCCCTGCTTCTGAGGGGTTGCAAGATGGTGATTGGTGGGGAGCAAAGTATTATCTGGGCAGCTAACTGGAACAGTGGATAGAGTTCCTGACCTAGAGTCAGTGTAATGCCATGCATGAGCAGCTTTCCAGAGGACTGCTACTGAGAACAGCTTTTAAGGTTCTGATTACACAGTATAGTGAACACTCTATTTATTCCATAACAAATTAAAGCAAAACATCCACAGAAAATCAAAGTACAGCATTCACAATATTACACCTTATCATGGAAAATCACAATATGGTATTCACAACAGCTTATCATTAAAATGGCTACATAGTTTTCACCAAAGTGGTCACAATATTTAGAACAAAGAACAATCATCTCAAAGTACAATAGTCAAAGTCTTCCACTCATGGGGCACACTTAACTCAATCAGTCACTTATTCAACAATCAATTACTAAGTAAAATCACAATATAGTCTCATAGTACAATACTCAAAGTCTTCCACTCATGGGGCAAAGTCTTCCATTCATGGGGTGCACTTAAGTTAACTCAATCAGTCACTTATTCAGCAATCAATTACTAAGTATCATTAGTCACTAAAAACAATAAAAAATACAGACCCTCCACCCCTAGGTCACTAGTAAACTACACTCATGGGGCAACTAAGTTGGTTGATCAATATCAATCTTCTCAATAACAATCAATAATCAATTACAAAGTATCATACACAAGCCCTCCACTCCTAGGTCACTAGGAAACTACAATTTCATCATTACTCAGTACCTAGGGAAAGGTCTTTTCATCTTGACTTGGGGCTGGTTCTCAGATTCCCTGGATACCCTTCCATGGTCTCAGATCCTACCTGGATTCACCAGACTGTTACCTGGTTCAATGACAGACAGCTACCAGTTACTTGTCCAGCTTTCTGGGTAGGTCCTGCTCTACACTGAAGTTCACAGGGTCCAGTCCATCTCAAATCCTTCACAATTTCTGTTCCCAGGAATTCAAGGCTCAATCAATCCACAAACAGACAAAGTCCATGCATCCAGGTCATGCTTCCTCAGTCTTCTGCTTCCTCAGGCTTCTCCTGGCTCCTGGGCTCCTGTTCAGAAGTAGCTCCACCCCCACAAGTTCTCAGGAAATTCTGGCTCAGTTCTTCATCCTCTCTTCTGTAGCTGCTCTGCCACCAGATGCTGGTCCCAAGAAATTCTGACTGTGCCTCTCTGGGGCTTTTCTTATATACACAGCATTAGATACTTCCTGTTTCAGTCAACCCTTTCCTCTTATGTCAGCAACAGGAGACAGGAGTTCCTACCTTCTGTTTCCTTCACAGAGGTTTGATTAGTTACTAAGTGCTAAGTACCTGCTACCTTTGCCAACACAAAGGGATCTTCAAATTCAAAGTACATTACCATTACAGTCAGGAAGGCTCATGTTTCTGAGTTCAAGTTCAGCTTCAGATACTTATTAGTTGCGTGACCCTGGGCAAAGTCAATTAACCCCTTTTGCCTCAGTCTCATTTATAAAATGAGCTGGAAAAGGAAATAGAAAGCCATTCCAGGATCTTTGCCAAGAAATTCTCAAATGAGATAAAAAAAAGTTGGATATGACTGAAAAAGTGGCTGAACATAACTGAAAGGTACGATCTGCTGCCTTCATTTCAATATCTATACTTTGAGATCTTTTAGCACAACAACTGCTTAAGAGAAAGTATGAGAGTGGAGTGTTTCCTGATTTACTCAAGGTTAATTAACAAAGTGAATATAGAGCTCCTTATCTGTGATGCCAGGTGCCAAGGGGCCATTTGGGCTTAGATGTATACTTTAGCATTAAGATTACAGAGTGATGAAGAATATCACTTGCAATCACAAAAATTTAAGAAGCAAAACCATATCCTTACACACATAATAAGAAAGGTTATATAATTATAAAGAGCAGGCATTATGGGAAGCAATGTAGCAGTTAAGATTTTGCTAGTTATGCCCCAGTCAATGGTGTGAAAATAGTTTTTCTTCCTGAGGAGTTTTCTCCAATGCCACTTGGGAGGGTCAGGGAGAAGGCATCTTGCAGGAATCCACAGGATGTAGTAGGATGAAACAGGGATGAATGTACAGCTTTTCCTGATGAGGGAGTATCTTCATCAATACAAAAGAATTAGAACTGAGGAGTTAGACAGATGTTACACTTACATAGGTGTAATATGTATGTATCCATGTAGGTTATGTATAATTTGACCTGAATGAAGCATCTATAAAATCCCTCTCATTTAGTTCTGAGGAGAGTTTGGTGCCCATAGCACTTTAGCACATTGAGGGTTGGGGAGTGGGGTAGGAGTAGGAGTTGAGGGATGGCAGAAACAGACAGGCCCTAGAAGCAATACAAACCTGGAGTTGTTTTTTTTCCTCCCCTCTTTGAAAGGCATGACCAATTAAATTACATCTATCTGTCCTCCCAAATATTTCTTGTCTAGGTGTGTGATTTTGTTCAGAACAAGTCACTTTCCTGTTCTCTCTTAATGTAAAGGGAAGTATAAGGATTGTAGATAGTCCTCACTCTATACCTGCAAACTTGGCCCCTTCCTACCAAACACTGGTTACACAAAAGACCACCTCAAATAGTGGAGTGAGGAAATCCATGTATCTGAGTGAGACATGAACTAGAAATTGGAAAAGTTTTACACATTATAATAAACAAGAAAAGACACAAATAAAAAAGTTTTCTAGTGGAAAATAGTATAACTCAGTTAAAACCAAGAGAGAGGCCCTGATTTTACCCAAAGGAAAATCCTTGAAGTTTTTGGAGAAACATCTTCCACTGCATGTCTATAGCTTCCAAAGTATTTCTCTTTCTCCTCTCTGCAGTTAGCTCCTAAGAGAGTTTGAAATCATGTATGTCTCTCCCCAAGCTCTCATGCCAATTCTTCCCCCATGGAAATATGTAATTGTATGTTAGCATATTCCCTCTACCTGTTTTGAATTTCTTGAATATACAAAGGCAAACAAAATGATACAATCGCCTTATAGATAAAACTAACCTCTCTATAACATTGGAAATCTGCTTTATACAGTCATTGGGTGGTAAGCACTCATGGCTCAATGCACTTTGACCAATGACCTGTTCTTTTGTGCAGCTTCGGCCTTGCGAATCTATGTCAAACCCAGGCCATTGGGCAGGAGAGGAGACTGAAATCCTCCATAAGGAAAAAATGTTTTGCAATTTTTATTTGCTAACTGCACATAAATAGATTGTTCACAGGATTTTCATCAACCTTGTGAAAAGGTTCATCCTATTTGGGCCACCCCCCACTAATACACTGCAGAAGCAATCCAGGTGTGATTATCCTCAACAATGAAATATGGCAAAAATAACATCTTAAGAATTATTAATTTTTTTAGTTTCTGCATAATTTTTTATTGATACACAACCAAGGCTAGTAGGAAAGAGAAGTTTGGGCAAAATAAAATCGACTTGAAACTAACAAAGCCATTTTAATGTTTTTATAAAGAAAGGAAATAAAATTGCCTTTTGGGTTCTAAATAAAACTTGGATGCTATAGAGAGAAAGAGTGTTTTTACCTACAAGATGATAGGATTATTTGTAACAATCCAATGATCTTGGCAAGCTTTTAGGCTTACTAAAAGGATTATGGAGAGGCTCCTTTCCTACTTGCTTTTTTGGCAAAATACAGATTAAGTGACTCAGGAATGTGTGTACCACACAGAAATCTTGCCTAAGACACAATTAAAACTCTTAGCTCTTTAAAAAAAAAAAAAATTTCTCTGAGCAGTTTTAGAAACCATTTGTCCAAGTAGTCAGTCTCATGAAAGAATCTATATTATCCACTACACACACACACACACACACACACACACACGTGTGTGTGTGCACACATGCACATGGATGTGTGTGTGTGTGTGTGTGTGTGTGTGTGTGTGTGTGTGTGTAAATAAGACACAATCCCTAGTTTCTTGGTATTTCCAGTCTGGCAAGGCAAATTATATATTTACCACAAATACTATATATATTAGAAGAGGTGTAAGAGAGTCCTGTACCAAATGCCATAACAATTTATGGGGGAGATATTACTACCAGCTGGGCAAAACCTGGATGTCAGAAGTCTTTTTGAAAGAGAATGCATTTGATCTGGGGAGCGAGGAGGAAAAAGGAAGTAGATCATTGGGACCAAAGGGAGCATGAACAAGAATGTGGTGGGAGGTTGGAAGTCATTTCATTGAAAGAGTGTTTCAAAGTGTCAGGTTTTGGAGAATAAGATGTCTAACTTGGCTAACATATAAAGCACATGAAGATAAAGCTCACCTGGGTAGCTTTTGGGATCTCAAACTCATTCCCCAAAGTCACATTCATTATCTTCTCTCCCCCTAACTCTCACAGAAACAAGCTCCTCTTTTGCATTTATCTAATTTTGTCAATGGTACTTTGTTACTAAGACTTGAAATTTTGTAGTTATCTTTAAATTTATTTTCTTTTTTCACACATTCAGCCAGTTCCCAATTCTTGTGACCTATTCCTAAAAGTCTACAATATCCATCTGTTCCTTTCTATTACCATTGATTCCTGAGACTAAGCCTTATGACCTTCTTCTACCTATACTATTAGAATATACTTGGGGTTAGTCTCCTTTCTTCCAGTCTCTCCCATCCAACCCATTCTGCACATTCCTTCCAGCCACATCTAAGTCTTACTCTCCATCAAGACCCAAATTACTTTCCACCTTGCCTACATAATTTCTCAACTTTCAACACTGGTCCCTTCTCTGACCTCCCCTAGCACTACTTGTCCATACCTTTTAAAATTTAACATATGATTCCTAGTACTATCTAGATAGAAAATATGATAATCATATAATAGATATATAATAATATGATATATTTAATATATAGATATAATAGATAGGACACTGGACTTGGAGTCAGGTAAAACGATTAAGTTCTTCACCTGATGCTTGTTTGTATAACCATGGCAAGTCACTTAACCTTTCTGAGCTTCAGGTAATATTACCCACACAAACAAGTCCTTGCTAGACTTTGCATTATTATTTATATTTTGATGTACATCCAAACCAATCTAATAAATATTTATTAACCACTTACTCTCTTCCAGGCAGCTATGTGAGGCAGCTAGGTGGCACATTTCAAGTGTGTCCTCAGATACTTCCCAGCTGTGTGACCCTGGGCAAGTCACTTAATACTGTTTATCTCTATTTCCTCATCTGTAAAATGATCTGGAGAAGGAAATGGCAAACCATTCTAGTGTCTTTGCCCAGAAAACACCAAATGGGGTCATGAAGAGTCAGACATCTAAAAATGACTAAGCAACAATAATACATGCCAGGAACTGTGCTAAGTGCTGGGGATCCAATATAAAGTTAATCCCTGCCCTCAAGGAGTTTAGAATCTAATGGAGAGAGACAAAACACAAAAGGAGACAGGAAAGCAAGGAGAGGGCTAACCAGGGGATACATTATGGGGCATCTTGTTGAACAGACCTGAAACCAGGGAGAGCAGCAGATGCAAAGTAGAGAATTTGGTGACAGTACACAGAACCATATCTCTGATCTAGAATACAAATGATCTCCTTGAAGGCAGAAATTTTATCATATCACTTTGCATAGCTAGAGTTGTATGTATGGTAGGCACTCAAGAATGACTTGCCTTCTAGTTTGGTCTTCTTCATATGTAGAAGTACATACATATCTCATGGATTAGCCCCTCACTGGAATCTGTGGGGATCTGGTTTCAAACACGGGATGGGAAGATGCATCAATCTTCTATCTCTTATTGATTTATGTGTTATCTTTGCTTCAGTTTCCTTTGGTATATTTACGTATGTTTCTCAGTACTTTTTTGTAGATGGTTCCTAAGACAGAAAGATCATAGGATTATGGATTTAGAAAGAGAAGGAATCTCTAAGGTTATTGAGTCCAAACTCTCATTTTGCAGGGGAAGAAACTGAGGCAAGAAAGGTTTAATACCTGCCTGGGGTCATTTAATAAGAAAATAAGATAGGGATTTTTTTCCTGTTAGTCACCAACTTGCTTATTAGTACTTATATTTCACCTACTTATAAGAATAGGTGTCTAAAAACAGCTAGCTGCTAGAAATATGTCTCTATATGTCACATTTAATATGCCAGACCCAAATTAGACAACTTTATCTGCTCTGTACAAACTCTTTTTCCTTTCACTAATATTTTTTTAAATCTAAAGTTAAAATGCAACATAAGATTTGACTTAGAGAGTAATGAGAGGAAATAATACATTGTAAGGGATTAAAAATCAATTTACAAGCATAGAAGCAGATAAGGTTTTGATCTGCTGAAAGAGATTTTATTTAGAAAGGGTGAATTGATTTTTCTAAATTTTTTAAAATTTAGGTTTCCTTAACAGATGTGATAATTACAAAATAATGTGCATACATTTAGCAACCTTAAAGTCTTATTTAATTTGGCTAGTTAATTTAAAAATCATACCAGCAAGTTTTATCATATTAAAATCCTAACTCTGCTAATTTCTTCCTGTGTGAGTCACAACTTAATCTGGGCTTTGGTTTATTTATCTAAAAAATGAATGTGTTGGACTAAATAATCTCAAAGGTCCCTTCTGATTTTAAACCCAATTATTTCATTGGATTTTGTCCTCTGTCAGGTCAAAATACTTTTAAAAGAGAGTGTGTGCTGCCTACCAGTAATCCCTGCTCTCTGGGAATCTGAGACTGGTAAATCATTTGGGCTTAGGGGTTCTGAACTGCAGTAGGGCTAACCTGATGATTCTGGCTCTAAGTACAGCACCTATATGGTGAGTACTGCCAGGTAAGGTGCCAGCAAGCTGCCTAAAAAGAAGCAAATTGGTACAGGTTGGAAATGGAGTAGGTCAAAGGTCCGAAATCAATCAGTATTGGAATCAAGCCTATGAATTAGTACTATACTTTTTGGCTAGATGAGATAGGGAGAACCAGTCTCAAAAAAAAAAAAAGAGAGAGGAAGCAGAAGGAGGAGGAGGAGGAGGAGGAAGAGTAAGGAGAGGGAGGAGGGGGGAGGGAAAAGAAAAAAAGGGAGAGGAAGGGGAAGGAGAAGAGGAAAATGACTACAAAATATCTGTGCACTATACTTGAGAGAAGGACCTCTTATCCTGAAGTCAGTCAATGAGGAAACGCTTCCTCTAATGGATAGGAGTTGAAGTCAATTTCACATAACAAATATGGGCAGTCTGGCACATGAGAAATGGAAAGTTGTCAAAAGCATAATAAACTGAAGGAAATGAGGCTTGAAGGTAGAAGTTAGAAAAATGGATGGAGTGAGCTAGGGGAAGAGTTGCTTAGCTGAAGCAGAGGGATCTGGGTGATGAGTCTGAGGGCATTTAGGCACAGACGGTGAATTGCAAAAGGCAGCAAGCCGAAGATCAGCAGGAGTCCTTCTTGGGAGCCTTAGCTAGCAAGCCATCCTGGAGGGTTCTTTCTGGGCGGAGTTCACGTGGGAGGAGGAATCATGACTAACTACCTGGAGTTTGTTGGAGGCTTAGGTGAAGGTACATTTTGGTGAAACAATAACAATAGAAAGGGCTCAGAAAATTGAACAGGTGAAGTGCACAATAGGTTTTGCTAGACAGCCAAAGTCCTGTATGGGGAAGAGTCTACTGGAGAAGAGAATGTTTGGGGGCAGAGTGGGGGAGGTCATGCCAGCTGTCTTCAGGCATTGGAGAGGCTGTTGTGTGGAAGAGGGCCGGTCCAGGAGAAATGGGTCAGAACAACAGAGAGTAACATTGATATTCAATGTAAAGAAAAACTTCTAACAATTAGAACAACCGAGGCAGCTAGATGAAGCAGTGGACAGAGGACTGGGCCTAGAGTCTGGAAGACCTGAGTTCAAATTCAACCTCAGACACCTCTTGGACAAATCAATCAATCTCTGTTTGCCTCAATCTCTTCATCTATAAAATAGGGGAAATAATAATAGCATATATGTCCCAGGACTGTTTTGAGGATCAAATGTGGTAATGCTTATAAAGCACTTGGATGCTGTATAAATGCTCTCACCATCAGATTATCAGCATAACTATTAACACTATCTATCTAGAAATAGAATGAGCTACTTTGGAAGGTAGGCAGTACCCCATCCCTAGAATTCTTCCAATATAACCTGAATGATTTATGTTATTCAAGAAGTTCTAGAAAAAAAAATTCTTGGTCAAGTTGAGGTGACACTGGAAAGCCTCAGAGGTCCTTTCCAACCCAGTGATTCTGTGATCTAAATATAGACAGGTAGCTTGAGGGGAAATTGCAAGGGAGATGCTCACATTTTTTTTTAATTAAAGAATTATAAAGAACCTGGTGGGGGTGGTTGCAAGCCTTATAGTATAGAATTAGGTCACCCTACTCACAAAAGGCACCTAACCTCAGTGCAAACTACAAAGAGCCAGGAGCAAAAAGGAAAGTGTTATGTGTTCTGAGGGCGGATTCCCGATAGAGAAAGGGGGGAAGGGGGGAGGGGCTGGGGAGGAAGAAGATTCCTCGCCTTGTCCCAGATTACTGTGTTGTTTTCTCTTATTTTTATTGAGACAGGAGAGCATTCTTTCTCCCTGCCCTCCCCGTGTCTTTTCTAGGCTTCATTCTTTCACATGTTATTATAATGCACTATTTCCTCAGTATTCATCTCTGAACCTTTCCTGGGGTTTCTTTCCCTGTTCAATATTTTACTGGAGACAGTTAACGTCCAACACAAAAGCAACAAATGGATGAGCAAAAGTGAGCCGTGGCCTGCTGCCACCCACTTCCTATGGAAACACATTGAGACTGGGGCCCAGCTAGTTTTCTTTATAAATAGAGAGGTGTGACTGCCATCCAAAATCAAAGATATTTTTAAAAAAGAATTCCCTCTTGTGGTTCTGAATGCCTCCACCAACTCCCTCCCCCACCCCCAGCTCAAGATCCCTCTGTTCTCCTGCTGTCACAATGGGAGGGCTCCTTGTCTTTTCCTGCTCTGACTGGCAGTGATGTTCCAGTCACACTAGCCAGCTCTGCCTGCTGCTCCAAAGTTGGCCAGGTCAGTGGCCCGATACCTGCAGTCCTGCCTTCCTGCTCCACTCTCAGAGCTGGAACGGCTGAAGCCCCCCCACCAAGTGGAATTTCATTTTAAATTAGCACTTGATAAAAGAGCCAGCCTGGGCACAGGATAACTCAGAGAGATGCTGAACCCAAGTGCCCTTTGCAGAAGTGTAATTTTATTTTGGTGACCTCTTAGATTAGTGCCTACTTATAATATTTTACATTTAAATGTCTCTATTAAATAAGGAAACTGAATCATTCTCTGGGAAATGTTCGATGAATGCCTCTCCCCATCCCTCTCCCCAGCTGGCTGCCAAGACTTGTTTATTCTCCCTTGACATCGTTCACATCTGTCTAATGGCCACTGTGTAGGTCAGGCCCTCATCACCTATCATGTGGACTATTGAAATAAAATCTTAATTGGTTTTCCCCCTCACCAATCTATCCTCTAGCCACCTGTTAAACTAAAATTCCTAAGGCAGAGTTCTGAAAATAGAAACTTTCAGGGTTCTGCTATTGCTTCTAAGATAAAAAGCAAACTTCTCCACCTGGAATTTAAAGCCCTCCACAATCAGAATTCAATTCAATTCAATTCAATTAAACAAATATTTAATAAATATTTAGTATGTATGAGCCGCTGTACCAGCTGCTGAAATAAGATATCTTAAACTGGAATCTGCCCTCATAGGGCTTACATTCTTTACCTCCCTGTTGGGGGGATAGGCTTTGCCTTTACTGTGCTAATTTCCATATGAGGGCGTGGTTTAATGTATATAAGATGCTGTATGCGGAAGCATCTCTCTCTCGGGATGTGACCAGCCGTGAATAAACAACCCCTGAAACCTCGGGTGCTCTGTCTGGGTTAATTCCTCTTTGGAGGCCGGTGACGATCGAAGGCTCACCATGGGGATAGGTGAGTAGAGAGGACGGGGATATAATAGTTACAGATCAACCCACCGCCGGTGCCGTAGATAAGGCCCCCGGCAAGTGGCGCCTGAACAGGGATTGAGATCTGTAGGGACCGTCTGAGTCCGCTGGACGGACTCCCCCCCGACAGCCTCATCTCATAAGAAGGACGAGATGGGAGGATTGAATAGCATACCTGAATTTCGACCCGAGGAGAAGGGGGTTGTAGCCGCCCAGCTGTATAAGCTGTGCGCGAAGAAGGGGTATAAAATCCCCCTAAAAACCTGCCAAGCATTCATAGAAGGGTCGGGTGAAGAGGAGGAAAGTCACGGTGTGGGGCCACAAGAGGAGGATGAAGGGGAGGATGGGGGGGAGGATGAGGGCCCCCCTCCCGTGTACCCCTGGGACGAGTTAAGGAGGGCTAGAGGGGAAAGCCGCGAAAAAGATGGCGGAGACACGACACTTCCGCATTCTTCATGGGACACTGACCGGAAGGATAGTGGGTGTGACGCAGCTCAGATGCCCAGCGGGCCTAGACAGGAAAAGACAGGAGGATGGGGCGGGGCCTCTTCTAGACACCCGGAGGCCTGGGGCGGAGTTTCCCCGAGTCGCCCAGAAGCTTGGCTAGCCGCCCCAACGGCCATGGCTGAGCCTCCCCCATGCAGATTGGCAGCATTCAGGGACGGGGGGAGAGGACCCAGACCAGGGGCAACAGGTCTGGTCGCAGCCAGTGCCATCCAAGCCCTTGAGCAAGGAGAGACAGTAGACTGGGATGATTGGGGGATATATCCGCTGATCGCCGACCCCCTTACGGGGCAGCGGCAGTACACCCCAGTGCCATTTAAAATGCTGATGGATACTGGGGCGGATTGCTCCGTGATAAATGGAGGCCAGTGGAAGCCTGAATGGCCACTGTCGGCGGGAGGGCAGCCAGTAATGGGGGTAGGAGGGAGACAGACTGCCCCTAAGGCAGCAAGGGCCCTGAAGTGGGCCGTGAAAGGCAAGACAGGACTGTTTAAACCTCTCTTCCTACCAGGGCTCCCATACGCCCTCTGGGGGCGTGATCTCCTCTCCCAATTGAATCTTTCTTTGGCCACTCCAGATAGTCTGCTGGGAAATTAGTGGGGGCCACTGCCGAAGGGAGCTTCTCCCCGCAGATCACTTGGATTGATAAGAAACCAATATGGGTAGAACAGTGGCCCCTGTCCCAAGAGAAGCTCACAGCACTTAGGATGATTGTAGATACTTTATTATTAGAGGGGAAAATAGAGAAATCTCTTAGTCCCTTTAATTCCCCAGTATTTGTCATCAAAAAGAAAAGTGGAAAATGGAGGATGCTAGTTGACCTCAGAGCAGTTAACGCTGCCATGTTACCAATGGGAGCCCTCCAACCTGGACTACCCACGCTGGCAGCCATCCCAAGGAATTGGGAGATAATAGTGATTGATATTAAGGATTGTTTTTACAGTATCCCTCTTCACCCAAATGATAAAGAGAAGTTTGCCTTTTCTGTTCCCAGTGTTAACTTCCAGGCACCTTCCGAGAGATATCAGTTTAGGGTTTTGCCCCAGGGAATGGCAAATAGCCCAACCTTGTGTCAGTTATATGTGGCAGAGTTGTTAAGGCCAGCTAGGGAAAAATATAACAGTCTTATGATTATACATTATATGGATGATCGCTGCACCACAGCTGCAGCTGGCAGAGAGTTGTTTGGCCCTAATAACTGAGTTGTTGCAAGGTAAAGGATTGCTGCTAGCCCCTGAGAAGGTGCAAAAGTCATATCCTTATGAATATTTAGGTCAAAAGGTTCTTCCCGAACAGGTTGTTAAAGATATTCCTGGCATTGATAAGTCCCAATATAGGACGTTGAATGATTTTCAAAGGTTGGTGGGAGCAATTCAGTGGATTCGCTCTGCAATCCCTATACCACAGTCACTTATGCAGCCATTATATGAGATTCTAAAAGGGGCGTCACAGTTGACCACCCCTAGGACATGGACCCCCAAGGCAGAACAGGCATTGGAACAGATTTTGCAAAAAGCCTCTGTTTTGAGTCGCCAAGCCCCAGATGAACCTATATATTTTCAAATATTAAGAGATACAGGGCGATTTTGGGGATGCCTCTTTCAAAGACATGGATGTTTAGAATGGTTATATCCAAAAATTCCAAAAAAGATTATACAAGATAAATGGGAGACCCGAGCTTGGTTTTGTTTGCAAGCCTCTGAGCGCTGTCAACGCGCATTTGGGCGCAAACCTTTTCTTAACTTAGATCTATCAGGAGAGCTCAGTCATACACTTGCAGAAAATTCCCTGCTGTGGGCCACGGTGTTGACTAGTATGAATATTGCGAAAGTCACACCTCCCCCAGTGGTCTGGATGTATAGTGAATTCATTCTCAAACGCCACACGCCTGTAGTGGTATCCGATCCAGTGGCCGGACCAAATATATTTACAGATGCCACTAAGAATGGCCGTGCTGTAGTTCACAACCCGTCACAACCAGCCACGTGGGTATTTGATACCCCATATACCTCCACCCAGAAGAATGAGTTATTTGCCATTATTAAAGCTGTAGAGTTGTTTGATACTATACCCATAAATTTAATTACAGATAGTATGTATTGTGCACTATTGCTTCCCCGCTTGGAACATGCCTATGTGTCTCCAGGATCCACCATAGCTGATCTTTTATTACAACTTCAACATAGAATAAAGGGTAGGAGACATTCCATTTATGTCCTACATGTGCGGTCCCATATATCTATCTCGGGACCTATTTTTCAAGGAAATGATGAAGCCGATAGTGCCCTATATATAGCCCACCAAGATCCTGATCCGGCCCAGCAGGCACACGGTAAGTATCATATTTCAGCTAGATCCCTCAGACGCCTCTATGGCATTCCTAAGATAGAAGCACGCTCCATTGTACGCTCATGTACCGCTTGCGCACCCTTCCGGCCGCGCCCCCAGCCAGAAGGCATCAATCCCAGGGGCAATTTGCCTAATGCCCTCTGGCAAATGGATGTCACACATTTAGGACAGAAACATATACATGTATCAGTAGATACCTTTTCTTCCTTTACCTTTGCCACGTTGCAACCCGGCGAGACTGTAAGACATTTGTACACTCAAATGGCCACCTTAGGTGTGCCAGAAGCCCTAAAGACTGATAATGGGCCGGCATATACCTCTAGGGCCTTTACAGAATTCTGCCTAGAATTTTCTATCAATCATACTACGGGTATCCCCTATAACCCCACAGGCCAAGCCATGGTGGAGCGAGCAAATCGCAACCTGAAAACAACCCTCTATAAACAAAAAGGGGGAGTATGCAGGGGACTAACCCAAAAGGAATTGGCACAAGCCGTTTTTACCATGAACTTTCTCCAATTTAGAGATGATGGCACCTTGGCCGCACAGAGATTTTTTGGAAAAACTGCGACCAAACACATAGAGTTGCCACCCCCCACAAGGGCCCTACCAGGAACTAAGATAATGTGGAGGGATGAAGAAGGAAAGTGGCATGGGCCGGTCACAGTGGTTGCAAGGAGACCAGGCCATTTATCCTTTTATCCAAATGAGAATTCTAGTCTCCCCGACAAATGGATACCTGTACATAGAGCTAGAGATCTTGAATGAACCCAACCCGATTATCGGGATGAGGAGTTCCCTCTCTTTTCCTTTGCAGGGACATGGCCCACCATCCTGGGAATCCTGATGTGTGGAACGGCGATAGAACACCCCACCCCTGGACTCGCGACGCCTCGATGGGGGCCTCTTGGGGCGGGTTAGGTGCCTCTCTGGGTCTCCTCTTATTACTTATTGGGCTTTTATTTTGGTGCATATGCCGTGCATCCACCCGGCATAAGGGCTATATGTTACTTACCCAACAAGCCATCTTTGCTATAAGAGAAGGACAAGATCCTTCAGTTTGGCTCGCCGCCATGGAAGACATGTAACACCTTGGGGTAAGACGGGGCGAGCCCCATGACGGGCAACTTCTCCCACCCAGCCACCTAAGACAGGGCCCGAAGGTGTTGGGTCCCTAGGACGGGTAAGGTTTCAGGGATTGAGGAGACGACCCAAGCCAGGGCACCCCGCTCCCGGCGAAGCTATAAGCTTAGATGATGCGTAATGTTTAGCAAGGCTGCACCGGGCACCACAGCCCTGATAAAACAAAAAGGGGGAGATGTTGGGGGCAGGGATAGGCTTTGCCTTTACTGTGCTAATTTCCATATGAGGGCGTGGTTTAATGTATATAAGATGCTGTATGCGGAAGCATCTCTCTCTCGGGATGTGACCAGCCGTGAATAAACAACCCCTGAAACCTCGGGTGCTCTGTCTGGGTTAATTCCTCTTCGGAGGCCGGTGACGATCGAAGGCTCACCATGGGGATAGGTGAGTA